>KN883575.1:56972-67913 GCA_000934455.1 Apostichopus parvimensis | reverse complement strand
GGGGGGGCTGTAACGACTTGCCCGAAAAATATAACCAAAGTTTTTTTTCAACATCTTAACGTGCATATCATATAGGCATGCATCTGTTATTACATCGCATGCCAATAACATACAATCATATTTCATGTTATTACCCTTCCATATTGGTTCGAATTATTGGGAAGTCGTTACAATAATAATGAAAATAATTATATGAGTTTAACCATTGAAAAACACATTTCAAATTATTTTTCCTGCCCGAAAAATTCTCAGCATTTTGCCCGAATTTTCACAAACATTTTTGGTTGGGGGGGGGGGGGGCTGCAGCCCCCGCCTCCTATGCCTATGACTAATGGATCTGGGTTCTAATGCGAGTGATCTAGCCTGTTAACAGATTGTTGATGACCCCAAGTTATCCTACTTTAGTCTATAGACGACAGTGATGGTAATTTGAAATGCAGCTGCCAAAAATTAATTACGCTTAGTTTTAATACCATACTTAATACTAGCATTCAAACATGCTGTTATTCAATTATTATGTTTCAATTTAATTCTTTATTTTAGGATTAAAATATTGAAATGTTTTTCATTTCGAATGTGCTTGACCAAAGTTATGTTGCAATATTTCACCGAGACTACATATCTAGAATCGATTTGAATCAATGCTATACTTTTTGCACTAAAGATGAAAAAAAAAAAAAAACTTTACTTATGAAAAATTCATGGTTAAAAGGTTTTGGTTTGAACCTTACCAATCTTAAATTGAGTTATACTTGGGTAGGTTCGATAAAATTGCCAGGACGTTACCATTTTAAAAAGAGGTAAAATATTTGAAAAATAAATTTACCTACTGAAATACAGGTTTCATTTACATAGATAAACTGGCCAGAACTCGTTGAATATTTCAGTTTCATCATTTATTTTCGAACCAAGATTAAAGACTTAAATATTTGGAATAAAAGAATAAATACATAAATAAGTTTATCATAAACTTGGACGATTAGATTCGATTAGAGGGTAACAAAGTAACTCCTTCAATCTAGCATTAAAACTTTTTTTCCCCTTTTTTTTTTGGTCCATGAGGATTTCACAAGAAATGTATAACATGAGCAGGCAAACTGTAGAAATCTTTGCAAAAAGTTAAAAACAAATGAAGTATCCAAATGTGACCTTTGACCTGATGACAACACTAAAAGTACATAAGAACAAGCAAAGAAAACATTTTATCATATTCAATAAAAAGTATAAAAGACAATATGCTATGGCAAAGGCAGCCGTTTGATGTATTACGATATGAAATAGTGAATATGGTATTAAAAAATTACTACAAAAGTCTTCAATGTCCATACTTTATATGATATATTACTTTTAGCACACAGAAAGCTAAAATTCATTGCTATACAGCAAACACACTGTGTTTTATTGTAAACCTTCTCTCGACCTTACTTGACATAACAGCCCAAAGGTTATCAAGATTGTCTTTATAAAGTTTTAAAAATTCCCCTACTGCATGTGGGATCTGATTCATGGATAACAGATACTTCAGAAGTGCATGAATGTCCATGATAAAAAGAGTTCTAATACTCAGCGCTCTGAGCCCAGCTGAATTAACATGTTCCATCGCACCGCTTCGCATGAGTTAAAATACTTAAAATACGGTTGCCACGGTGATCATGAGCTACTGCTGTTACCGCTGCTGTTGAATGTTTCAGGAATCTGTAAATTAAGAAAATGATCTGGATTGTCAATAATCTTTCTCAACAGATTTCGGAGGAACAAGCATTTATGTGTTCCTTTCTGAATTCCTATTGGTCTCATTACCCTCTTCTTGTACTAACGATCACATGATGTAAGTTCACTTTCTTAACACCATTTTGCTTTTCCTTTCTTTTCTTTACTTTTTGCAGCTTACCTATTGTTCTTATAAACCTATTGTCTTCTTATATCCTCTTATGGAGGATATCTTTTATTCTAAGAAATATCTTTCATTCTTTCCTACCAGTCTTTGCCCTCCTTGCATTCCTATTTTATTTCCTTTCCGATGTTTTTATGATTATTTATTATTTTTATTTTCACTTTACACTTATAAATTTTGTATTGATGCCCCAATTGTTCTAATTTTCTGTATCTCTATCAAATTGGTTTCCTTTTTACCTCTTATGGATGATATCTTTTATCCTAAGAAAAACCTTTCGTTTTTCTCTACCAATTGTTTACCTGCCTTTTGTTGTTAAAAATTAAAAGTAAATTTAAATTAAAAATTATAAAATTATGGTATTATTACCTTCTGATCCGTTGGATTATTGGACTTCCAACAGAGATAGGTATTCCAAAATATTGAAACAACATTGATCAGAACTGGTCTGTGAAATAAAAATACAACAAAAGAGGAACTATACATTAACTTGCATTATAACAGAACAGAATTTAAAGCAGCATTTTGCGTTTTGTCGCAGTTTTCCACCTTTTTGACAAGTCCATCGAGTTTTTACTTATATCAATCACAAAACAGCAAACTAAGATATTAGCCAAGTTTCTTCCCTGCCAAAAGCATTAATTGGTGAGTAATTAAGGACATTTTGCAGATAATGAGAAAAGTGTCCACCGACAAATTACACATTTAAAAATAATCGCATTCCCCCAACCCACTAGTTTGAATTCAACCAATCAGAGATGCAGGTTAAATTATGAGCCGTTGCTAAAAATAGATTCAAAACGTCGAGTTTGCAACTTGGTACAACCGGCGAGCTGGACTCTAACAGCTCCCTGGTACAACTGCCATAGACAATCTACACAATCAAGCATGGTGTTGTTTTACGTATTGGCCAATGACGTTCGGAGCTTTTAAATATTCATATTATGGGCGAGGTTTATTTGGATCCCAACGAAAATATCTTCGAGTAAAACAAAGTTGAAATGTGTAAATTTTTCGACTTTTATGCCACAATTTGAAGTAAGATTTGAATAGATAAGCTATTTATGTATGTTGTTATGGTATCGTGGAATCAGTGAGGTTGAGAAAAACCATAGAAAAGGACGCAAAATGCTGCTTTAAGAAGCAATAGTTTCATTAACAATGCCAGACAAGTGTTCGCCTCATCGATGAGGAATGAATCCAGTAGCAGTTTAGGAGATATGCTTGTTTTTTTTTTAGACATGATCGTAAGAAGTTGAATAAAAGTCAGATGGTTGAACTGGAAAAAGTTGCACACAAGTTCCAGCAAAAGGCAGTGAATTGTACAGAATTTCAAAGCTTGGAGAGATGGAAGGGGGGGGGGGATCCAAAATTCCTCTGACTGATTTAGGCAGGGGCTGAATATTAGTGGAGGGGAAGCAATTTCCATGTAAGGGGATTTTTGGGGTCCTACCACATTTGCAAAAAAAAATGAAAATTTAGACATCAAATAGTGAAATCTGAGGCCAAATTACAATATAAGTTAGGGCTTTCATTAGATCTAAATGCAGGGCTAATAAAATGGAATGTTTTGTGTGAGTTTGAAAAGGGTGTCCACCCATAGTTGTCTGAATCCCCCCCCCCTCATAACAAAATATGACTGTATGATGAACCATGCCCCCCCCCCCCCGTCTGCCTGGCCACCAGCCCCTTTGTGCATGTAGTGGCACTAGGGGAGAATTAATTCTAGACATTTTACCGTAATGGCCCCCAAATATAATGATCAGATGATAAGCAGTTTACTCGTCCTGGCTACATCCCTGTACATAAACGTTACAAATTAGTTCATCCACACGTTTTACTTTTAAAGTGTACATGAAATGCAGAAAGGGAGATAATCCCATCGTAGTCATGACCAGAGCTCCATGAGTTTATAAATGTTTTTTATGTTATGACTAATGAGAACTAAAACTCACCTATAATCTACAGGAAGGACATAAAAATTGACCACTTGGACAGCCGGGTAAATCTAGAGGTAAGACAAGTAAAATGGAAACATTTTTACAACCGTAATTACTTGTACATCTGGTAAAAATCTCCAAACATTACTGTACATCAAAATTTTTAAAATATCATGGGCTTAATAGAGGAGTATTCTTAAAGCATAAAGTATGATTTACAGAAGTAGAAGGAATTTGAATACACTCAATTTACCAAAACCTACGCTCTTGCTTATTGGACAATAATTAGAAGATAACACCTAAAAGGTATCGAAGACATAAAACTTACCATATATGAAGTGAATAATGTAGGTAGAAAATCCTATTGAGGAGAGAAATGAAATAAAAATAAAAATTAGAAAAGAAATGGATGGAAAAAATTACGAGAAATTAAAGAAATATCCCCAGAGAAGCATGTGATTTGGTTTACAATATTTTGTTGTAAATTTTGAAAGATTAAATAGGTGGGAAGCCAAATATTACAGCAAGCATCCTTTAAATGCTAAGGACAAGAATTTGGAAACTATTCAAATTCTACAACTTCCTCCAGGTAAGAGAACAGGTTGAGCTATGCCATCACACAGCTCATGAATATTTAAATAAAAGAAAGTCCTTTGCAATTGAAGCTTGAGGTGCATAATTCTGTGGTATTGGAAAATAAATTTTCATACAGACAGTTGTATGCCTTTTTAAACAATTGCAACCCCCCTCCTCCCCTTCCCCATCCCCACTCCAACCACAGCAAAGGGATTTTACATTGGAAGGTTTGGTGACTGTTATTGTTAAGGATACTTACTGCTTTCAGCTGGGATTTAATCTGCGGTCCTGTTCTGCCATTTCCCCAAGCTACGAAGGACATGAAACATGTGATCAGGACTGGAGCAAAAACAGCCTGAGGAGAGAAAAGACAAGAAAGAAATCAGGATGTGAAGGAAAACATGAGGATAGGAAGTTATAGGGCGTTGTGGTCAAGTGGTTAAGGCAGTGGACTTGTGATCTAAGGATTGCAGGTTCGAGCCCTGGCCAGATCATTGCATTGTGTCCTTGGGCAAGGAGCTTTATCTCCATTGCCGCTCTTCACCCAGGTGTATAAATGGGGACTTGTGAGGTAACTTGTAAATATAGTTGCGTGCGCCGGTTTGTGGCTGCACCCTATGGGAAGTCCCCCAGGGGACACGTGGTTGTGGTGCACTGTGGTGCCCCAGGAGGGATTGATTGAATTGTGCACACTTTGGTGTGTAGGTGTGACCAATGACCAGGGTTAAGTTGTAAAGTCGTGTGAGAGGGCCTTGGCCCTGAACAAGACTGTAAACCTAAATATAAATATAAATAGGAAGGTAAATCTTGATGATACTTTGTACAATCTACAATAAATACATATCAGAGGATGCACAGCCTGATAAAGAGGTGTGGCAGATTAAGCCCGCCGGGCAGAATAAATTTAGGTGAACTTACACATGTTTATCCATGAAATGATTTCTTTCCATTGCAATCTGAAAATGCTTCAACCTCCCTGTATTAGCTTGTCCCTTCTTCTCCTTCTTCAATCTTTCACACCAATGGTGTATCTACCTTTTCCCTCTCTACGTAGAGTATTTGACTATTGACAAATCACCACCATTACGATCTTCCCTGCCTGTAGCAAACACCACCCACGTCCCCTTTTTTTGGCCAAAAAAATGGGGGATTGAATATGAGTTGGTAATGCTAGACATACTGAACACTCCTCTGTAAAACTTCATGATTAAACACACTGTGTATTATTTTAGTGGTCAAGCCAAACTTGTCTTCACACACAGAAAAGTAGTGCTGGCCATTAGAGCACTTGTGTTTACAATCATACAGGTGACTGGTCAATTAATTAGGTCCGCTCAAGGATGAATCCTAATGGCAGTCTTTGGAGTAGTTTATGCTATCAAGTAACAATTATTAAGGCTCAAGTGAATCTGAGGAGGACTGTTTTAATATAGGCAGGCTTGACCGTCATGAAAACTCGAAATCTTTGAAAAAAAGTCGGCAAAATATCTTACCTGATCAGTGATAACCTTGCACATGGGAACCAACTTCCCAGAACCTTTGTACAATCTATCTAGCACCTTGTACCAACTTATCATAGCTGGACCCTATGAGAAAACAGATGTACACCAAAACAAAAGAAAATATATATTAAAGAATGTAGAAGCCATCGGGACAAAGAAGAGCAAGACAGGGAATCCTGATCAACAGTAATAAATCTGGTTGATACTTGATGTGGGTTTTTCATGGGGGGGGGGGGGGGGGGGGTGGGGCAATGGTTGGCAATCACTACAGTCCAATTTAACAGCAAATATGCAAATAATATTTCATTAATAAGGGCAATTTGTCTCTAAAAGTCCCTTTCTTCTGCTTTCTGCATCGTATGAGATGAAACTACTGTAGGTGTTAGTACTGGTTTGCAGAGTATACAAGTTATTGTGCTATGGCTTGGTTAAATAGTGATTCGGGGTTAGAAAAGCTCACTTGGTTTAGGACAGTTTTTAATCCTTCAGTCAATTCTAGGCAATGATATCAGATCATATCACCGGAATTAAATAGCATTCTTTCAGGATTTTTTCATAATCTCCCAACATCCTTTCTAAGTTTCAATGATTTGCTTAAGATAAAATAATTATCTCAAGACAAAATATTAAAGAGCACTCACAACAAAAAACGCTCCGAACAAGGCCTGTCGAGATGTCCTTGCAAAATCATGTCCCTTGATGCCCTTCTTTTCAACGACTTGCTGGGCTAAAATGTCACCGATACCGATGAGAACACCTGACAAGATCGATATGTTGAGCAGAAATCAGTTCACAAAATGGAAAAGCCATTGAAATTAAAAGAAAAGCTGAAATTTTCATTTTGAAAAGAATGTGGAAACTGGGAGGAAGGGTGAATGAAGGGGCTTGGAAGAGGGTTAACTTTTGTGAAATAAGTAATTTAAAACAACTAACATCATACACACTCCTGTACGTTAGTTTAGTTTAGAGACCCAAGGATCAGGAAGCCTAACAGTGCCTTATTTGAGACCCTATCCGTGTTAGATCGTGGATGAACACTGGCCTATTTCTAGCCTTCTCTTTTCGATAAGGGTTCAGAGGATAACGAGGCAGGGGTGTTAATTCACTGACATTCCTGCTCCCGGGACTACCATTTAACGTCCACATCCGACGGACGAGGGTGTATGCCCCACCATCTGACCACTTTCTCAAATACTGAGGTAGGCAAAGGCACCCCATTCGACATCACTGCAGTGCAGCCATGACGAACAAAATTGTTTCAAAACCAAGTGAAGAACAGAAGCAAACCCATTTTTGAAAGTTCACAGACAAGAAATACCAAATCCACGGAAGACTCCGCACATCACCACTGCACTGCAGCAATTTTTGAATAGGTCAAGACAATCTGGCTGCTGGCGGAATTATGATCCTGGAACCTAAGGATTGTGAGGTGGACACTCTTACCGCTGAACTAAGCCTTTGCCTGGGTGTTTAATTCCATGCACTAGTAAATTACAGTATAAAGTCTGTAATACAATTGACGCAAATATCTGTACCTGCAGTGAGCCCTTGGGCTTTGATTGGATGAGTGACAAGAAATCGTTGATAGGAGCGCCACGCTAAGGTTATCTTTGACATGTTGGTATCGGTTTTATTGTCACTTGAAACAGACAAACAAAGAAGACACTGGCTAGCATTACATCAATAATACTGTTAAGTTTATAATCTTGTGTATAGTCTTCCAAAATAGAAACAGCACTGTTTGGCCAGAAAACCTATGGAATGAAAGAAATCAAGAAGATTGCTCTTGAAGTTGAATATTTGCACCCAGGTGTGATGTCATAGAAGCTGATAAACCTCCTTTACATGATGTAGCTTCTTAAAACTTAACATCTAATTTCATACTTCAAAATTGGAATACATCACAATATGATCATAATGTAGCTACAGTAAGTCATTGACATACATATTGTTAACTTCACATCCTCTTTGGGCAAAGTCAGAGCTCTATCAAATCTAAGGTAGAAAATTATATAGTGCTAAAAATAAAGGGGAAAAACAGTAGTTTGTCAGTGTGCAATATGACATTACACCTGTTTGATTCATATAAGGTACAATCTGTGACAATATTAATTTAATTACCAATATCTTGATATGCTACAGTACAGTACTGTATGTACTGTACAGATCTGCTAGAACTGCTGGCAAATTTTCCTCTGGATTATCCTCTTGAATAGCTACAGCAGGTCCAGAACCTAACTTAACAAACATTAGATACTTTCTCTGTACATACACCTAAGTCCAAAGGCAAGCTGGGGGATAACCCTCAGATTCGAAAAACAACCTTTAGTTTTAAATAAGACCTACTGTACTGTATAGTTGCACTAACTTGCTTGACCTTCGTACAGTCGTATTACTAGCCTCGCTGAATCGGTAACAACAATTTCATGTACGACTGTGCGCAGTTTGCTCTAGCAAGTGACGAGGTTCTATCAGTCACCGCGCCCCTTTATTGCAAAAGGGCGATCAAAGTTTCATTAAGCAAATGAACTGATTCTAAACTTATTACTTCTTTACCTGAAAATACTTACGTGTATTTGTTGTGAATAAATAGTGCAAGAATAGCAGTTATGCAACCTTCAAAGATGAGGACAAGGTAGCATGTAACTTCTACAAAGTTTGTAATGTGTGTCTCGTACACGAACCTAAACACCGACTATGATTTTGTGATCCATCGTTACTGATGCCAAAATCCAAAGGTTTCAAAATATATTACAGTAAGTTAATTCTGACACGTTACAAAATATGGTAAATTGTTTAATGTGGTAGTAATAAGCTTGCAGTTTATTGGGGTCATACCCCGCCCCAACCCCTTTTGATGAAGTGGCACTAGAAATCAATTACATGCATATTTACTTTCCAACAAAACGAATCCTCTGTGCTTCCCATAAACGTGGCACAATTTAATGACATAACGTTGGGAAAGGGGCACACCTCATTCATAAAAGGAGGCACTTTTGAGGAAGATAATCACAGGTTGATTGTGTAGGCCTTCAGATCTTTGCAATATCTTTATATATATGTATAATACAACCATGACCATTGGTTAGTTGATCAAAGAGTGTACACCAGAACCATGTTGCCTATACTTCTGGCCTTCTGGGGAACCACCCCAAAAGAAAATCAAGGGCGGTTCGCCACTACCGACAGACTATTACGAACAATTCCTAGTATTTGCATAACTATATCACATGTAGGTCTATATAAGGGTCAATTAAAGGCATTAAAGACTCGCCCCATACCTCGTGCGGCCATCTGGGAAAAATTTAACTTTCTGTTGCTTGCAAGTGACGTTTTGTTCGTGTCGCTGCAAAATTCAGACAGTACAGTAATGAAACGTGTTACCTTGTTATCTTTAGCTGGACCTGAGATGTCCATCGCTGTATTGTTTGTATACTGTGCTGTGGGTATTGACCGCAGCTGTATGTACTGACTGTACACTAGTGTCTAATTACCCACGGTAGCAAGCTGTGTGTGTATTTTCTGGGATTGATGGTGGTGTCTAACACTTCTGTTACACTTCATTCGAAACTAGGTCAAATTACCGGCATTAGACGTTTCTTTTTGCGAGACTCTTCACACGTACCCTTTAAACAGTTGAAAATTATTCAACATTCTTTCAAAGGTTAGTGCAAAAAAAGAGTAACATATTGTATCTAGGAACCCCCATTTGTACAAACATATTTGAGGTCCCCTTCGACAAGGCAACACAACCTCATCTGGTTGCATTGTATGTCGTGTTTTATGTAAACACACCAAACTCTAGCCTGAGAAAAGGACAATTGTAAAACGTAACAAAATATGTAATTTTTCTTTATTTATTGCAGATGGTACCCATCATAAAATATGACATTATGAATGAAATAGTACACAAAACTGAATATAAGTTGATTCAAGCAACTCTGGGTAAAATAACTGAGGATTTTAATAATTTATACAACATTATTTGCACCATACTAGTATAAGTTATAATAACCTTTCACCAGGATACATAAAAGTCTCACTAGTAGACTGTGATTTCTTTATTTATTGAAACATCATAATTTATGACATTATGAATGAAATAGTACACCAAACTGAATATAAGTTGTTCAAGCAGCTCTGGTAAAATAGCTGAGGACTTTAGTAATTAATACAACATTATTTGCAGCATACTAGTACAAGTTATAATTACCTTTCACCAGGATACAAAAAAGTCTCACTAGTAGACTGTGATAAATATTATCATACAAAACAAGGGAATTATTACTATAAATCAGACATTTTTTTGCATGCATACACGTAAGTTATTTGGGCAATATAATGATGTTGTTTTGGGCAATACATCCAATGGAACAATTCCAAATATAGCTCCCAACAGCATTTCCTTTTACACCTGCCTTTTATTTCCCCTCTGAATTAAACCAATTTTTTTTTAACCCTTAACATAAACTGTACCTAAGATGAACAGCCATTCTAAGGGGGTGATGTACCCCCTAAGAATGGCCTCTCTCTGCCCTCCACCGAAGACCAGATCTAGTTTCATTTCTTGAATATAATTGACCCCTCCAAGACTTGCAACATCTTTCTTATATTATGTTTCTTTACTTGGTCCAAAAAAACTTATAATTCCTGAATCAGTTTACAAAGCTAGAAAATATATGTCAATATTAAGAACTAAAAAGTATCGCTTTGTTGCAGCAACAAGTCAAGGTTTCAAAACAATTACAATTTAATACCATTAAAGTCTTTCTAGCTTATAATAAACTCTGTCACCTTTTATCTGTTCCATTGGAATGTCTTTAGGGTATCATGTCAAAATATAGAGCTGCATCAGCTGCAAAATCCCCTGCAGCAAGGCTGCATGACTCAATATCAAACAACAGAGGTAATCTTGGTCAATCAACAGTGCCTATTGTGTGAAACTGAGTTATATATTGTGTGGAACTTGACAGTACGAAAGATTACATCCTATGCAGCCTCACTGCTGGATGCTGGAGACCCCCCTCCC
>KN883574.1:156331-167389 GCA_000934455.1 Apostichopus parvimensis | reverse complement strand
CAGACATTACTTGTGCCTACCCGGTCAATGGCAAGTTTACAGACCAACAGAAGAAAATCTACAATACTGTACTGAAAGCAAACCAAGCAGTCTTTGAAGCTGTCAAACCAGGTATTTGTCTCATGAATAGGTTATATGCTATATTTCCCATTACTGCAATGTTAAGACAGCTGTGCACAGATTGCAGAACCCTGAATCATTTACTCAGTGAATTCTACCCGTTAGACTTCTACAGTTATATTAATGAGAAATTCAATAAAGTTAATTTCATTAATCATACAGCAAACTTTAGATAACAGCATCCTAAAGCTTCCCAGGTAAACAAAATAGATGCCTAAACAAGGAAGAAAATTCCAGTTCTAATTTTTTGGCTAACCAGATACAGTCATAAAATGGAGTAAATGTCAGAGCTGATGAATATAGACGGGCTTTACAAATGCTCAATCTAAAACATTGAAGCTCTGAACATGACCTAATGATGCCATTAATTTCAGTGTCAACACTGTTGACATTTCTATCTTGAAAATAAGAAGAAAACAACAAACGTAGAGAAATTATGAAAGGTTTCATATCATAGCGGCACTATGACATTACAGATTTACAAATAACAGCTCTCAAGCACTAATTTTTAGGAAGGATATCTTTCTCCTCTCCAAATTGGAGCAGGTTTTTCTTTAGTTGTTTTGGGGATCGCTGTTTCTTCTATAACATTTTACTGTAGCTGTGAGTGGCAAGACGCACAAACTCAGTAAACTAAATGATATCCTCCTCAGCAGACCGCTTGCAATCAACAACCAAACTGTTTGTAACATAGGAAGATAAGTAGGAGAAATACCTCCCATCATTTCATCCTGTACCAATCATAATTCAACAGTTTATGTCATTACAGATTGCTGCATGTTAATAATAAAAATAATTAACAGTTCTTATATAGCGCAACTTATTATAAAGACTCGCGGCGCTGTACTTAACCCTGGTCATTGGTAACTTGTCACACCTACATACCAAAGTGTGCACAATTCAAACAATCTCTCCTGGGGCACCACAGTGCACCACAGCCACGTGTCCCCTGGAGGACTTCCCATAGGGTGCAGCCACAAACCGGTTACCTCGCAAGTCCCCATTTATACACCTGGGTGAAGAGAGGCAATGGAGATAAAGTGCCTTGCCCAAGGACACAACGCAATGATCCCTTAGATCACAAGTCCACTGCCTTAACCACTTGACCACAACGCCCTCAAATGTTGATACATGAAGCTGGATTTGATTTGACACTCGTTTCTCTCTTTTTCAGGAGTCCTCTGGACAGACATGCATCTGTTGGCAGAGAAAGTCATCCTTGAGGAGTTGAGATCACACGGTCTGTTGAAGGGTGACATCAGCGAGATGCAGAAAGCCAACGTCGGTGCCCTGTTCTTCCCTCATGGCCTGGGACACTTCATGGGTATAGATGTACATGATGTTGGGGGGTACCCCCAGGTGAGATTCAATAGATTGCTATGTCTTACTTAACTTTATAGAAAAAGTTCCAAACTAAAGTGACATCGAGAAGTCATTGAATTTTTTTTACTGGATGGAGATGTAATACCGTGGCTCAAGTCAAAGACTCGTTTCAGATGAATCACTCGTAGTGGCCCGACTTAACCATAAAACGAAGTAACTCATCAGAACTCTGGTTATATGTCATCTGTCTTGCCCTGTCCAAATTAGTCGAAGGTATTGACGAAGTTGAGATGACCTAATTAATTTTTCTTCCCGGTGAGTGAAAATGCTGTGACTGTGGAAGGAAAAATGGACTAAACGTTAGATCCTCGGTGACTGGCTTCGGTCCTTCTGATATGTTTGGGGTCATGTTCCAATGAACTTTTTAACTAAATTCATCATCACGCTATACATTCGCTTGACATTTAGCTACATGTGTTGGAGGCTATGAATAGAGAGATAACATTTTTATCTCATTAATTCAAGTAATGTTAATGACTGTAGTGTATAGTATATAAAAACCAGAGAAATTTCTTGTATAGCATAAAAGAACATGTCTGTCAATGAATCAAGGAATATTTTTGTATTTGGCAAAAAATATTAATGACTGCAACATATGTCTTTCATCTGGTATAGTTTCTTCTTGAGGGAGAACAAATATTAAATCAGTTTCTTCTCTTGTTTGCTGTTGATTCATGCATCAATTTTTGTGGTTTTGGAAAAGTTTTTGTTATATTGTGTATGAATCATGTGTGTGTGTTATTTTTGTAGCCTTCTTCCTCACATGAGAATGTTTCATACAAATATGTTTTTCTTTCACATAAAAGTTTGCATGACTGATGCGCACTGATCTGTCAAACTAGTTATGTTTTTTTTTTTTTTTGGCTGGTAGGGCTCATTGATAGGGCTATACCAAACTTAACAATTTCATTTCTCTTACAAGAGTTACTCCTCAACCTATCTATTCAGTATTTTCATCTCATGCTTAGTCCTTATCTATTCGTAGGGGGGAAATGAACGGAGCAAACTCCCTGGCCTAAAATCCCTACGTACCGCCAGGGTTTTGGAAGCTGGTATGGTCCTCACCATTGAGCCAGGGTGCTACTTTATCGAATCGGTAAGTTTCTTGTCATTAGAGTGCCGTGCTTGTTATGAATTAAATTCACCATTGTTTGGGCTACTTCCCTGGTAATGACACAGAAGCCACTTGCTTCCAAAATATAAGAAATCCATCAGTTACTTTAAATGTTCTTTGTGTATCAGTAACGTGTAGTCATGCCTGTGGTCATTCACTGTGGAAGATGCAGTATGGTGGAAAGACATGCTGGTAGCAATGATAGCGTGCTGTGGCCGAGTTGATAAAAAAGGCGGTAACATTTGAAGCAACGAGGCTTAGCAATCGGGTGGTTCCGGGTTCGATACCTGGCCGGGTCATAGTAAGGTGGGTTTTCATCTAAGAACAATCTACGGTTTTCCCATCTGACATGACTTTCTTACTTAAAAAGTTTCCAAATTTGAGTGAAAAACGTTGAATTGGAAGCCACCAGACGTGTAAGTTGTAATCCGTGAGCCCTTGCGGGTTTCTCCCACATTTGTGTCGCTTCAGCGTCGTGAATATAACTGCTGATTATTGTTATTATTATTAAATATATCGATGTTCAAAGGACTCACCAGATATGATGATCTTCTGAAAAATTAATGTGCTAAATGATATCTCCATTAATATGTAAGGTGATATGTGGCTGATGTAACCAGGGAAGCTGCTGCTTGTCAAGTGTCACATGACCAAACAATACACATTTTACATATCATATCAAAGTGTGTACATATCTTTCGGACATCATTGTATTTGGGAAGCTTTTTGCTTTCCTGTATTTTTACCAAAAGGCTCATCGAATTGGAAAATGCTCTGAACTTTATCAATATTTTTAACCGAAATGTTTAAATGGTCGTCACGCGCATGTCATTTTAACAGTAGCATCAAACATGTTTATATTAGCTACATGTCAGTTAATATTACCGACATGAAGGTCAACATATCTTTTAGAAGATGGAGGAAAAATCTTTCAGAAGATACTCATATCTGATGAGGCTTATTTGGCTTTCCAAAAGAGGTGGTGTACAGTAACTGAGCAGTTCCTTATTATAGGCGGTTACAACTGTTGAATCTCACCACACTGGAGCTTAGGAAGTTATGTGGTGACTTGATACAGGTTTTCAAGATTGTGTATGGTTTGACAATTTATCCTTCACCGACTTTTTCATGTTTGCTGATAGTAGTTGTACCAGAGGTCATTGTCTTAAACTCCAAAATTCACAAAGTAGGATTAATTTTCGGCATAACTTTTTTTCTAATAGGGTTGTGAATGAGTGGAACGGTTTGCCTGAGAAAGTTGTACTTGCAAGTAGTGTGAATGGAGGGTTTAAGAATGCTTTGGACAAGCATTTTAAGCATTGTAATCGGGTCTGAGTGTTTGTGTCTTCAGTTTCTTTTTTTCTCCTATAGGGTCCTTGATGGGGACTTGAGTGTCCCTCCTTTTTTTCTACTAAACTAAATCATTTTCCATCAATGTAAAATTGAAGTCATTGTTGTACTACTTCCATTTACACCTGTCATACAACATCATACGAAAACATTAGCAGATACAACAATTAATATTTCAATTTACAGGAGTGAAACAGAGAGTGCAATAAGAGAAATCATTATGAATAGCGTGATTGACTCTGTTGTTTTTCTTTATGGATTGCCTAGATCCTCGAGGAAGCCATGTCAGATGAGAAACACAAGAGATTCCTTTGCCCTGATGTCATTCGACAGTACTTTAAGTTTGGAGGAGTAAGTACACAACACATTTTATGTGTGAATCATTTTCATTTCATTTATTTATTTTTGTTCTATCACAACATAAGTATGACATATGACATAGAAGGAGATAAGAAACAAATTTTGTGAAAGGAAGTGTACTAAAAAACCCTATAAACCCTAAAACCCTTGTCGGGTAGTGACACTCCCTGAAAAAATACAGAACTTTACAATTAGAAAAGAGAACCAAAAAAACGAAACAAACAGTACCACCCCTTCCTCTCCCTTCCCTCACCCCCTCCCCAGTTTTATTTCGCAGTTCTAGTACATGTTGATGAAGTGCTTTTGTAAGCTTTTTCTAAAAGCAACTAAAGAAGGCATCGCCTTTAAAGTGAAAGGTAGGGCATTACAAAGTGCAATGGCCTGATGATGTAAGCTATTTTTAGAGAAATTGTTGTGACATTGTCTTGGGTGCAGGTAATCAGCTTGCCTAGTATTGTGAGCGTGGATGTTTGAGTTCTGTGTAAAGAAGGCATTCAGAGTATCTGGTAGCATTTCGTGTAATCAACGATAAACAAAACTGAGGACATTGGGGCTGACCAGATCAGTAAGCTTCAGTAAATTCATAGACTTTAAATAACACGTTTGTGTGATCCCTTGGGTGAGAGAGAGTAATACGTCTGATCGCTCTTTTCTGTAAAATAGTCAGCTTGTTTTACAAATCATGTTAACTATTTGTCCGAGTTTGCATCATGGCCTGTTTAACCACATAAAAGCAGTTGGCCATGTTTTCAGTCTTATGTCTCATCACCAGTTACTCTTGAACAGAAAGATTTTTGTGTGCTTCTTTTTGTATAAATGTCACATCAGATGTAAACTCAACTAGAGCTTAGATAGATATACCACTCTTTTGTAGCACAAATACCTAGCCTATTCTGCTTTCCATACCGAGAATCAAGCTGGGATTTACTCTCACTTGATAATCGTATAAAGCCAAATGTGCTAGATGGTCAAATATTAAATGGTCACCTACCATGCTACTCTGTACAGGATTTTTCATGTCATTCTTTTATGTGGATAGTATAGACAGTATGAACAGTTCCAACCCTTTATCTAATAGCAACATGATATACATACTGTTCATACTGTCAGTAGAAGTGCTTTGAAGTGTGACATGAAAGAAGAATATGTTAAAATCTTATCCCATAAACCTTGATGGTCAATCATCTTCAAACTGCGCTACACTCATTTACTGCAAACTTCAGAACGTTCTTTCTCACTGAGACATGTATATACTTGTTTATTTGGACACTTCCCCATTTCAGGAGAGTACTTCCAAAACCCCTTTAGCAAGTTTTTAGCATCCTTGAGATTTGGGTCAGTGACTCCTATAAGATACAGGGGCGGATCCTAGGAAGTACGGGGTGTGACCCTGGAGTCGTTACAGCCGTCTCTCCCTGTAGAGGGTCTGGAGAATACTCCCCCAGAAAAAAAAAAAATTGGGACATTACATGGTGCGTTCTGAGGCATAATTAGGCAAACGATTAGGTCTATAACTAGGTCTACACGCAATATTGGACCAATAACTACTTTTTTTGTGTGGGGTTGAAAAGGGGAGAGGGGGTGTATGCCCCTCATACCAACTGAGATAATGTGTATTGAAGCAAGAATTTGTACTGATGTAAATATCACTGACTAGTACTGTCACATGTATAATTTTGTTTACAATATAGTTGTTTCATTGACAATTTGTGATAATTTCAGTTGAAATTGACTTGCTCTCATTTGATTAATGTCCATTCATCTATAAACTAATGAAACAAAATCAATTTTTTTTTTTTTTTTTTAAAATCATCTCTCCTTTATATTTTTTTTCTGCATCACAGATTCGGATCGAAGACGACATTGTCATCACTAAAGATGGAGCGGAGCTTCTGAATCACGTCCCAAGAACAGTGGAGGAAATTGAATCCGTTATGGCTGGAGGAAAGTTTACAAAAATTTAAGGTCATAATTCATATCTGTGCCTTTGGGAAATGAATGAAATGTGGTAGGAAAAATCAAACATTTACGACATAAACATTTATCATCTTCGATACTATATAAGAAATTTTATTTTTGGAAAGTATCATACTTAATGGTACCTCAACATCTTTAATTACTAATTTAATGTTTGTTTTTGACAAGTGAACAATTTAAGGTAACTTCCAAACAAACACTTTTTAGATCATTTGACATGGAAAATTAAATTTCCATCTTTTTTTCTTTCTTAAATATTCATTACATTTGTAACCATTATTGCTCATGTTGTATCCCTTCCTTTGCCTTTCGAATCTTTTTCAGTTACGAATGCTTTATATTTTTAAGTTTGTACAGATAAAGGATGACAAATATATTTGATACGTTCTGTCTGTAAGATATATATTGGGAAACCAACTACTTAATAACTACATAACAACTATTACATTCCTAGCATAAGTATTAATATTCGTATAAAGTACTTTCACTGATAAGTAGTCAGTATTAATTTCTGAGGCAATCTAATTTGAATCAAATTTTTCTATTGGACAATAACGTGTAACATTTTTTTTATATGTAGTACTGTAAAGTAAGAACTGTGAAGTTCCTCGTAAGGCACAATGGAAACCAGTTTATGAGATTAGCAGCCATTTACTTGTAGATGGATTCTGCATCTCATGAAAATATGTGAAATGCAATTCAGTTTTAGGTAATATAAGAGGATAAAGAATTGAATCATTGGAATATTTCAGAAATGTTCCTTCCTTGTTGATTCCTTGCCAAAGGCATACGATGGTTATAACGAGTGTGCGTGTATGTATGTGATGCCCAAGCCTGCTTGTAAATATTTGCTTGTAAATACAGACATCTTGCTTGAAAGATTGCCCTTATTGAACAAAGAAATTTTGGGCGGTCAAAGGTCAGTATAAGTCAAAGAAAATGAACACCATAAATCAATAACTACAGATTGGTTGAATTTCATGCTTGGTACAGTACATAGATCTCCCTTGGTGTGTACAAGATTCAATTTGAAATTGGTGGTCAAAGGTTATTTAAGGTCAACAGAGGTAAAAGTCTGCTCACGTTGTAAAGAGGAGAACTACATTTTTTAAAGAAAAACATGATTGAACTTGATAGTCATATGTAGGACTGCATTGGTGGAAGAACCTTTCAGACCACTTGAAGTCAATCATGATCAGTAATTAAAGACCTTGGGTACAGTGTTACTTTAGAATGTTCTCAAATGTGATAAAAGAATCACCAAGCCAATTGCCTTTCTGTTTTATTTTATTTTTGCCAATGTTTCTCAAAGGTGGCATGAAAATGATATGGATTTACCACCAATTGAATTGTAACAGAGAAGTGCTTGTACGGATTGCGTTAGCCACAAAATTAATTCTGATAGGTCATTGTTTAAAGTAACAAATAGATTAGCGATAACATGAGGACTGCCAGCAGTGGTTTTTATCCTTCAGCTACATATATATTATAAGATGAAAATTTACAAATTCTTCTCTGATGTTAGAAAGGAAAATGTCCCGTCTCCCTGGGCAAAAATAGCTATTGAAGTGCATTTTGTCACCATAAGTTAACCATGTGAGAGCAGTAAATGTGTAATCAAGATATAGGACATATGGTCCTGACTTTCTGTAGATGTGTTATCAATATCTAGGACGTACGGTCCTGACTTTCTGTACATGTGTTATCAAGATCTAGGACGTATGGTCCTGACTTTCTGTACATGTGTTATCAAGATCTAGGACGTACGGTCCTGACCTTCTGTACATGTGTTATCAAGATCTAGGACATACGGTCCTGAATTTTTTCCCAGTTTTGTTCAGAGACGTTTTTCCTACAAGAGACTTTGCATTCAGGGCTGCATAGTGAATAAATAAATGTGTATGTAGCAGATGTACCGACAACCTATCCTTTTATCCGATACTTTATATTCATTACATAGATCAATAATATATTGTGACAGAAATACTGCTAGATATGCTTATACAATCACAAAGTTTCGGAAACTTACAACTCATTTTTTCTGTACGTTTCAGACAGTTATGGAATATATATTGGATGGCATTCATGTTTGTGAAAATCTTTGTGTTCACTGTTGTCATGTTGATGTGAACTAAGCACAGAAGTTTTCAATTCTCTAGGTACCACCTAGGAAGGCTTCGTTTTGTTTCTTGTTTATAGTCTGTTTGAAGTTCTGATTTGAAGCACATTTATAATTTTGAAAGCAATCACCATGTCCCCTTATACCAATGGTGTCCATTAGATTGTATTCTTGCCACGCTACAGTGTAATGCCCATTGCTGACTCATATTTCACTTATTCTTTCAGTATATGCAGCTTACAGAATGTAGAAAATATTGATCTGAAATAAATGGTTAATAAACGTATGAATCCTGTTGTGTTTATGCTTTTTAATTATTGTGGTTGTTACTTGTAGTAGCCCTAAGTAAGCTAAAGGGTTATATTTCTTAGTTCAGGGAAAAAATAAACCGAATGTGTATTCATTTATAGAACAGATGGTACTTTAGCTTAATGGGCTGTACATGAAGTTTTAAGATTAAGATAGGGGGGGGGGGGGGTCAGGTGATGGGTTTGAGAAAAATTCCAATTTAATTATCTTTTGCTCTGTACTTGAGGATATACCTTGAATTATACTAATTTAATTACTGTCAAAAACTTGCATGAATGTATAAGTTTGCCAAGTAAAGAGTTACATGTGGCCCAATACTGCATAGCCACCAACCAATCAATGGTGACTACCACTGTCATAAAGACTTAACATTGTAAGGTAAGCAATGCAAAAAGAACATTAGTAACATTCCCCTTTAATATCTGCAGAGCAATACATAAAATGTCATACACTAGGTCTTCAAATTGCCAGCTGTTTCTTCTCTTCCACATGTCTCCATAGTGCAAGGGGTAGGAGCCGGGGGGGGGGGGGGGGCACATCTCCCCACTTTTTTCCAAAATAGAAAATGTGGGGAGATGTGCAAATAAAATGTGCCCCTTTGATGACGAACTGTCTTTTGGATATCTTAAGGCTTTGTTAATTTTAATATTTTATTTTAATTATTCTTGTGCACCATAATAGTATTGACAGCATACTAACACATCATATATCTTTAAGTGATATGGCTGGTGTGTATCGGTTTATAGCATAACCAGTGGTGGTTGTGGAATGAGAAAGTGAGGCCCCCCCCCCCACTTTTTGGAAGCTTCCTACTCCCCTGCCATAGTGAGTATACAATATATGCCCTTCAGAAAGTTGGTTTGTTGCAAGTTTAGGGAGACTTGCATCACTTCAGAGTTTTAAGTTTAGCAATGTTGAGGTTCACCTGTGATGAATGGTTGATAACTTGACAACTCAGGGATTTGAGAAACACTGGACTGATCTTCAAATCAGCCAAATGAAATGTCAGGAAAATATCTATTCTCTGTAGATTGGACTTGAGCAGAAACAGAAACCAATAATTGTCCTTAAAATCCATTTATTGGACAAATTTACATAATGGCATGCTGCCCCATTACCAGAATTGTAGGTACAGTATGACTTCATTTTTTCCATTTAATGGTTAAACTCTGGTAAAGTCAGTGAACAAAACCACTCAAGCCTTTTGGAGAAAATGTGCTCAAATTTATTCAAGTATTTCTGCCTTTATGAATGGGTAACCTATAACAACACTTGCCATTATGATAATAATCAAGTAAGTTATTGTTGTATTAGCAATGATAGAGCTAAAAGGTAGCAAATGTTGATTAGTAACTTTGTAATGAGAGCATTCCATTGCGGAATCATAGCACAGGCATACATGCTTCCTCTGTAGCCAGACCTAACCACTAATTAGTCCATTTTCTTTGAAGAATCTGTTTTGCCTTATGTTGTAAATAATGGCAAGTTCAGCAAACCACATAATACTCAAAGGTAAGATAGAAAAAGAGAGAAACTAGAAATTTTATAATATTTTGTACTTTCCTGTATTTGAAATAAAACTCAACTAACCTAGTCAAGTTACATCAAACAAATAGATGGTGACTTTAGTATAGCTTGGGTATACAACAAAGATTAACTGCAATCAATGTAAATACTGCTTGTAATACATTCTTTGTAACTGATTGAGGCAATGATATGACTTCTGTCCTCCATTCTGTAGGCCATTGGCAATGACACACAAATAACACAGAAGACAGAGGTATTCACTGCTTCTTTTGTGGACGATTGATTTACATGTAATGATATAATAACAATGCACAAATTTTTCAGCTTTTCTGCCATATCTCACTCTTGTCACTACAGTTGTACAATTATGCAGCAAACTTCATATCTTTGCAATCACATATGACATCCAGATTTGAATATATCCCGTGCGAATCTGGTTAAGTTACTCTCGGGTTTGGTATAGCATCCTGGTTTTTCAAGGAATTGAGAGATGCACACTCCTTAGGCCTTCCTCCAAGTAGTCTTTGAAAAGTGGACAAATGAGATGGAAGAAAAGCTAACCACAAGGTTGCACTTTTTCAAAAACTACTTCCCTCTCAATCTCTGTTTCACATGAATGTTGTCATAGTTTCCATAGCTATTTAGCACTCTTAGATCGGAAAAAGTACGGAAAGAATTGGAGTTCTGGTGGTGGCAATTTACCCCTCTGACGTTGGTTATGTCTAGGGCTTTCTTCACAAATGACATGCCACAGTCCTAACTTCATCTCAATACGACAGTGCTTGCAACGTCTCTTTAT
>KN883574.1:137630-150287 GCA_000934455.1 Apostichopus parvimensis | reverse complement strand
TATCTGAGTACCAGGAGTAATCAAGGGACCTAATATTATTATTATTACGCCGTTATTTATATAGCGCATAATCCACAAGTTCTATGCGCTTTACAATATATTATATTATATTACATATCGTAGGAATATAAAGTAATAATATGGTGCATTTTTGGAACCTAAAGATTTCAAAGTAACTTATTTTCATCTGCTAGACTATCGTTTGTTTGTGTCCGAAGTAAACAATGCAAAAGTTATTCCAATATCATTCATAAAAACTGCCAGTTCAAAGTCTTCAGTGTGTCATAATTGGACCAACCATGCTACTTCTTAGTACTGGATCCAAGTACCGTAGGGATAGGTCAAGGCCTACTGGATGTTAGGAAATAGGATTCAAATACCAGTGTCAGAGTACAGCAGTTTAGGATCAGAGTACAAGTACTTTGTTATCACAGAACTTCTCAAGTACATTTGATTTATTCAATATGCTTGTTACTGCTCCCTTATTGTCAATGCAAACTAATGATATAACAGTCGAATGTGATGACATTGTCCGGGCATCTTATTGCTCCCAAAATTCACCACATCTGGATATTATCAAGCATTGTTGGCTAACATTTCTTGTATTCCATTTATTATTTTAATAAAACCTAAATTTGATTTCTTTATCTACGTATTCTACTCAGGTTTTCGACAAAGGCGATTACAGAGCCCTACGTTATGTTGACAGAGAAAAAGAAGTAAGTAAATAGTTAGGAGGAGTTTTTTGCAGAGGAAATAAAGCACATTTATAGTCAGACAACTCTGTATAACCAATGGCTCTAAGCTAATGTCATGTTATAGGTGGAATATATTTAATTTACACTTTAAGCTCCTTTAAGTCCCTTAGACCAACCCTGAAGATAGTTCGCAGATTTTAATGCATCCCTTGAAGATGTTTTACTCCAGTTTTCTCATGCTCGATTATAAAGAACAAATCAAGTTATTGCATTTTTCCATCACCTGCATTGAATCCTTGCATTACAACAAAATTTTCAGATGCAGACATTCGATCTAAACAAGCAAGAGTGTAGGTGAAGCTTACATTCTTGGCTTCACCTATGATTGACTCTTTGTAACAATATGCTAATTAGTAATTACTTTCAGGGTGATTCTATTTCGACTAATCACCAGTTTTCATCCCATCATAGCAGCCTACCTTAACATCTTTTGGCAAGTTTGGTGCCATCTAAGTTATTACTCAAATTGGAAGGCCTCACAATGATTTTGTTTAAGTAGCATGCACATATGGTTTCATTAAAAATATTTTGACTTTTAACGTTGTCATTACTTTACAATAATTTGAGAGAAGGAGAGAATATATCAACAGATATTAAACTGCAAATCCTTAATCCTTTATATTTGGATTGATCCTTAACTTAAAGGGTCAGACATAGCCTAACTTTTCAATCAAACCCCAGGGCAAAGATGTTTATTCTGTACCCTCTACCCTGTGCTAAGGGGAGTCCCATCCTATCACACAATACTCTCCTCCCCCTCTACCAGTGTGCCTCATTACCTCCATCATCACATAATTGAGACTTGGGGCAACCCTTTCAATTTTGCTCTCAACGAAGTATGTTCTTTTTCTTCTTGTTTTTGTCCTTTCATCGTTGGTGTTGTGGCAAATTGACAATGGAATTTTGATCACATTTCAGGTAAATGACAAATTTGCCATAGATTTAGTCCATGAAGAACCACCAACAGAAGTGGATGGAAGAAATGTTTGGTGCGATGGAGGTGGAGGTGCATTAGGACATCCAAAAGTCTACATTAATTTAGTGAGTAATCTGTTATTGTTTCATAAATGAAGTACTATGACATAAGTTTATGGTATGACAAAACATTGGTATCAATTCAAATTTCAATGATGTTATTCATAGGGAAAAGGGAACTTAGGACTTTGAATGAAACAGTCACAACCAGGCCCAGATGTTGTCATCCAAGCCCAGTGATCGGTTACCAAGGTGAACTTTCGGCCATCCTCAAAGTTATAACTTGGTCCAAATATTCTGGAATTTACTGAATTGAAAGGAATGTTTGGGATTACTATAACATCATTAGTAGTGAATAAATTGTACAATGTGAACAAACTTTATGTACCCAGTATTCCCAGCCTTATAACTCATTTTGCCAATTCCTAGGCATTGTAATATTTGTTAATAGCCTGTCCTAAAGAAGTTGCTTCAGTTAGATTTGCAACCAAACGAATGAGCAAACCATATATTGGTGATGCTGTAAAGTAAAATACTACCTCCCAAGTATGATCGTCCTTAAATAATCTATTGCTTATACTTTCCGTAGACTTTTCTCTCAAACAGCAACTGTGTTCGAGTTAACCCCATGCAAGTCGTATTTCAAAGCAGCCCATGTATGCTAGTGGCCAGTGGTTCTAAATGTTTCCTGACATTTGTGGTCAGAAAACTCTATTTGTCACTTTGTTTCTGTTGATCCCAGGATGCATCTGGTCCTCAACCCTGCGGCTATTGTGGTCTTAGGTTTATACAGAAGCATCACCACTGAAGAATGGATTGGTAACTTATTTCAGGAAGACAGAAAGAGTAAAGAAACTGAGAACTTGTTTAATACAGAGAATATTGGTTTAAACCACCAGCCACAGAGGAGGGGGAGGGGTGGGGGGGGGGGGGAGAGGGTAGAAGAGGATTGTTTCATTGTCATAGATAGCTTAGACAGTTATATGATACAACACCAGTTAATGATAGCAGAACTTGACTGATACTTGAGCCTCAAGATGGTTGCAAATAAATAAAATGAAAATGAAAAGGTAAATGTTCTCAGGTAAATGTTCTCAATTTTTTTTAGTGTTTTCTTTGTTTTAAATTGTAAGGGAACATTGACTATTAAACAACTGTTTCTGTTCTTTTAAAACAAGCCTTTATCAGCCTTACAGAGATATCAGCACAAACTAGTAAATGTCTTGTATCAGGGAGTTGCCATGTAAGTGGCAGCTTCCTGGTTGTATAAGTGCCACAACAGATGGTAAAAACCTAAGGACTTTTGATATTCCTTCAATTACATTTCAATTCCTATCTCACTACATAATCCAGATCTACCACACTTTAAAAACAAAGACTAAGGGAGAGGGGAGGTTAGGGGGAAGGCCATACCCCTGACCTCCTTTCATCATTGTGAGGGGGGGGGGGACAGGGTAGTGGTTCAGTCAGACCATTCTTTACACTTGGGGGAAAAATTAGACCACTCCTACCAGGTTACACCCACCTTTTCAATCTTACACAACATTCCAGAGTATTTATAAACACAATCTTACATGTAGACACACTGAGACTTATAATGAAGGAAAATTTGTGTCTTAAACATAATACACTGCCGGGTTTGTATCCTTTTCACCTTTTCGGTCATCAACTATATTATTATATACATTGGCGTAGGAAGGTACTTTTGAGTGGGGGGGGGCTGAAGACTGATGGCCGGCCTTGGGGAGGGGAGGGGTGGAAATTTTTTGCATTTCCAGGTGGCCTCAGATGCAATTTGGTGCAATATAGCACACTTCAACACCCACTCCATTTTGTAAATAATTCTGCATTTTCACCTGGACTTAGATGCAAGTTGGTGCTCCAAATGAGATTTTTTTCTCATTTGGAAATGAAAAAGAGGTTTTCTGACTTGCGAAGCGGGGGGGGGGGCGAAATGATACTTCCGCCCCCCATATTTTTCACTGGAGGGGGGCTGGAGTCCCCAGCCCCCCCGGTTCCTACGCCCTTGATTATATATATATTTAACTTTGTAAAAGTAAAAAAAAATCAATTTCAGAGATACTAAAAGCGACAGCCTGAGCGAGTATAATAACGATTACATAATAATATCATGTTGAATTCTTGCAATGCTACATGACTTAGATAGCCACAACTAGTTATACATTCGTAAAAACCTGACCTTTGCCAACTGGGAAGGGAGAGCAGTGACCCCTGGTGCACTTTGTGGCCCCTTTCCCGGGCCCACCCACCCACCCACGAGTCCCCAAAAAGGTGTTATTTCGACCAAAACATCAACCACAGAAATGGAGATAACTAGCATTTTCCCCTTCAAAATGGATTAAAATGATGAATGTTGCAATCCACAAAGGGAATGCTGCATTTAAGACAATGATTTTTTAGGAGAGGGTACCCCTACCCTTACAGATTCCTATCCGCAGATATTGAACAGTCAAGTGAGAGAAATAGTTTATGGTGGGCGTCAAATACCACAATGTTTGGAATAGATTTATGTATTGGGTGTTGGTAGGCGTGGTGAGGTAGAGGGAAGCATAGACGGGTTTTCGAAGCCCCTCAATTACCAATAAAATTGTAAATGTAAGTATGCCCATATATCGGCTGTGACATACTATGTTTTGTAGAATGCATGCATCTTAGCATGTTCTCCACATGTATATTTTAAAAAAAAAATCATTTTATAACGACAATCTTTGGGGTCAAATGTCCCCCTCCTTCCTCCCGGACACCATTTCTTTCCCTACAAATCATCGTCCGTAGGCCCCCTCCCCAAAATTTCCTTCTCTCGATTACCCTTCAGATGTACTCCCCAGATCCAATATACGGTACCAAAACCCCATTGCAATTTGCCCCTTCACTAACTGTCCTAGCCCCTCTATCACGCTACCCTTTATTTCGAATACTTGAAGAACATATGGTATGGAATATTTAGTTTTAAAACCCATCAGTTGCGACACTTTTCAGCTAGTACCTGAAACCCGGAATGCCGCTCCTAGCGTGTATGTCAGCTATCAAAACTAACACTTACATCTGGCACTTTGAAGGGATCGTATTTTGGTCAATTAGATATGAGCGGTCAACCATGTAGAAAAGTAGTCACGCTCCCCCGCGATGCTGAACAGTTATATTCACAAAGCAGAGAATGACGTGACGTATTCTCTATGCAGAAGACTTTATAAAGCTTATCACGCTAACCTTGTTTGGCACATTTTGTAGTAGCATTGGTACAGGAACGGACCAACAGGGTTGTAAAATGTGGTGGTGTTTACAAACCTTTGGTACCGCGAGTATGCGTCTTATGTGAGACGAGACTTGTTTTCGTGCCAGGGATTAACTGCATTGACGGGTGTGAAGTGGATTATAAGTACCCGTTATCATCATGGAGATCAAAGCACCGCTCGCCCTCATCTTAGCCGTCTTGATGTGCTGGTCCGTCGGGGTAAGCGTACTTTTCTTGTTTCTATAAATGGTAAACAAATAACCACAAGTGGCAACCATATTGTGAACATAAATTTGATTTATAAACGCCAATCAAGCATGATTTTAAGTACATGCAAGGTAAGTTAGGTAGCATATGTATATGAGATATGTGAACGTTCCACGGTTAGTCATGAGTGTGAAACCTAACCGGTTTAGAGGCACCCGGCCAGCCTGAGGAGGGGGTGTAGGTTGGTGGTAGGTCAGAGGCGTCAGTCAATACGAATAAGATGGATGAATATTTGCGTGTACTATTTACAGAAGCTCCAAAACAAACGAACTTTAATTTGTTTCAATGTATTGTCTATCTTATATTGGGCAGCTCATATTGCCCCACCTCTTCAGGCTCGCGATACCGGTCCCGCGGATTCTACCTTCTCCTTCTGCGATACAAGCCACCCACCCATTCCCCTTGAAACCGAAACTATTTATCTCGCTGAGCAAATAGGGCCAACGATACATAATCTTGGAGCCACAGAACCGATGCTCAGAATGCGTGAAAACTAGTTTGGATTAAAAAGTTGATGTTAAAAAAAAATAACATATAATCGATGTTCGTTGGCGAGCTCCCGAAAACTAGATAAATTTTCCGACGTCTGACCCACTGAAAATATTTTGCTACCCACTGAAAAATTAAATTACGACGACCCACGTATGGGTCGCGTCCCGTAGTTGGTGGTCCGTTGGTATAAGAGTGCCTAGGGAGTGACCAAAACTTGAAGAAGAAAAAAGACCAATGTTTCTTCCATGACAAAGGTCGAATTTAAAGAGTTCTCGAAGGCTAAATAATCAGGATCGTTCTTTCTAGTATGTGTAATCACTAATCAGTAATGTGTAATCAATAATGTGTAATCAATAACGTGTCCTCTAAAGACGAAATACAGTTTGATTACACCTATAATTAGGCATTTTCAAAGGTTGTTTAATAACCTCCGGAATGAAGTAAACTTTGCTGCCATTTAATAATCAGTGTTGAGCAAGGATATTGGCCCCCTGATTTTCAAATCCGCTCTTTGGCTGGTTAAATCAATAGCCCTTCCCTGCACGTCGGAGAGAAAAATTCTATTATGGGCGTACAAGTTCGTTTCATGTGAGACTATTATCTTTGGGCAATGCTGGTGACATTTATACGCCTATATATACTGTAACGTGAAGGTGTATTATACTCGACTCCTGTCAATCCTCCTCGCTCGCATCGAATTCTTCATAAAAGTTTTCTTTCTAGCTTGTGAGATATATTCCATGTTGGCTTTATTCAAGACATCTTATTAATACTGATTGACCTAATTTTCTTTAGAAATTGATCTCAGACAAAAAATATGTTTTCGATCAGCAGGAGGTTTGACTGTCAGACTTTACTTAATCAATTTGAGCCCTAAGGCCTACAAAGTGTTGGTTATGGTTTCCAACCTATTTTACCGGTATCGTATGAATGAGAGCGAGGGGTTATCGGACTCCTTCAAGAATAGAAGAAAAGAAAAAAAGGCATGTCAATTATCGAAAATTGTAACATGATAGTAGCATGAAGTCGGCTTAAATTTGTTACCTTCCTGACCTAACATGACCTCATTTGACACTAATTCAGTATTACAAGGGTGGTAAAAGCCCTGTGTGTTAATAATAACTCTCTGCGGTTATTTTCTCCTGCCGTCTGAAAACGTCATCCGTCATGTGACAATGACCTCACTACAAACCTCGATATTTACAAAGAAAGCAATGATTAATTTGGAGTTTCGACCGTTGAAATAAAGGTATAACCATGGAGGTAAACACAGTCTGTTTTTACCTCCATGGTATAACGGTATCCTTGGGAAAGAGAGTTGACAGAAGCGTATACAGCTATACATATCTGATCGAAGGGACGATGGGGAGGGGGGGGGGTTGGTCGAGGGGTGGGGATAGAGGGATAATCTTGTAACAAACAACATCGCAACCTGTAAAAGTAACCGTAATGAAATAAAGAGCAAATGTCCCCTTGTACAATAAAGAACAGTTATATTTCCACGGTTAGGATAAAACGTCCATGCTTTTCTCGTGCCTCTAATACACCCCCCCCCTCCCCCTCTGCTGTTCACGGTCATGCTGTGCCTGCAATACCTTCATGTACGGAAGAGTTGTCTGCTTGGTTTGAAGTGTATGGACCCTATACTTCTTGCAGGATTTTTAAATTTTTTAGTTCTTCGTTTGTTGTGAAACTTAAATAAGGTAACACAATAAAAATAAGATAACACTATCAAATATGATAAAACAGTCAAATATGATCATAACAGAATATGAGAACACAATAAGATATGAATAAGATATGACAACAATCCTAGAACCTATTTGCAAGTGTTAAGTATCTGTTATTGCTATTGGTAAGTGTACTCAACATGGACGAGGGGAAGTTCCCAGTTCAGAGGTTCGTAAGGAACATTGAACCATTCATTGCCCCACTGCAGAATGTTAGAGTGAATTTGTTCAGCTGGTGTACCAGGGAAGTGGTATATGGTTATGTAATTGTTGTAAAAAGCGCAAGCAGGTACTGAACTATACTGGTGTGGCTGTGTAGATATAATAGATTGTATATGAGGTAGAATCAACTATCTAAGTTTGATCTATACACTTTACGAACAGGAAGAAATACATGGGAAACCATTTTACTTGGTATACCGGCGTCGGAGTTAATTGACATAATATTAATCTGACCATTTAGATAGGAAATATAGCTCGTTGATAGCTAGATGCCCATCGGATTGAGGTATGTGCCTTTCTGACTTGTGCATTGCTATATATTCCGGTTCATTGTGAGTTATTACTTGTATCAAAGGCGGAATGACGGGGATCTGGGTCCCCGGGCACGAAAGATGTTGCGCCCCTCCCCCACCCGCCCCTGCAGCATAGCCAGAAAATAACATAACATCTGAGGGTCGGTGACCCCCTCCACATACACCTGTTAAGACAAAGTGTCCATTGATTTGTAAATCATATTTAATTGTTATTCTAAAGGTCAGTATCAAGATACGTAAAATATCAAGCGAACGTAGGGCTTCAGAACAGAACTTAATTATTTAATGGCATGTGCGATGCTGCACATCTTTCAACGGAAATTAAAGTTAAAGTCAAATTTAAGAGACACTTTATCCCTCCAATTTTTGAGAGTGGTTGACATTTCTTTACACTTGCCTCAACCCACACGCTTAGTATACGCCAGTTGGACAAAACTTGTGCTCAAAATTAACATACACTAAATATCGAATTTTGAGTTGGAAGTTATCGAGGCTAGCTAGTGGTCTGGCAGACTTTAATAAAAGTAGATCAGAATATCCTTATGTTATCAAAACATGGCGATTCTTCAATCCATCTCATAACCCGCGTTCATTATTCAAATCAGCTGATTGTTCTATTACATAACTCAAAATAAATCAAGCGGTCGCAGTTACTCTAAGATTGACCATGACTGACCAGCACAGGTTTAACAGAATCGCGCTCAGGTAAAAGTGAAGTTGGGGCACTATAGGCCTATTGTTGCTATACTGATACATTTTACTGTAGACTACCGTACATCTGCGTGACGGTTCGTTTACGTTACAAATATTCTTAGTTGCTTCAGACCTTGGACTTAAGTCCAAATACAAACCTTCTTAAACAAGCAAGCTAAGGGTAATAATGTCGGTTGTTAGCGACTGACCGTCATTGATCAAAAACATAAAAATAATATTTCGTTAGCATGCTAATATAGGACTCTCCTGATTCTTATAAATCTCCAACAATTTACCCGACAACGAGGATTGTTAAATTAGATTACTCAATGTTATAAGTGATCACAGGCGTAGGAGCCCAATTTGATTTGGGGGGGGGGGGGCTGTAACGACTTGCCCGAAAAATATAACCAACATTTTTCAACATCTTAATGTGCATATCATATAGGCATGCATCGGTTATTACATCGCATGCCAATTACATATAATCATTTGCCGTGTCATTACCCTCCACGTTGGTTATCATTTTTGTCGGAAGGCGTTACAATAATAATGATAATAATAATAATAATAATATAAGCTTAACCATTGAAAAACACATTTCAATTCATTTTTCTTTCAGAAGGTGCCCGAAAAATTCGCAGCATATTGCCCGAATTTTCAAAAAAATATTTGGTTGGGGGACTGCAGCCCCCAGCCCCCCGCTTCCTACGCCTATGTAAGTGAGTGAAAATGCTTAGAGGGTGGCAGTAAAATACTTGTTGAATATTGGAGCATGAATATTCATTATTTGACTTTCTTACATATTTTGGGTGAAATGCCGAAGGAACCTATTAAAGTAACCTCCGTTATTCATAGCAGTCATATCATGGCACCATGAACTGTGAATAGATTTTGGTGAAAACTCACTTTTGGTGTGTGTTTGTGGGGTTGGTGTGTCTATGGTCACACGGTGATTGTGGTGACAGTGGTGGTACGATAGGAGGGGGAGGGGGGTGGAGGGGGGATGTTTTAATCAGGTTCATGCCTTTTCCTATTCGACTCCTTCGTTGTACCAAGCTTCACTATATAGTTAATCATGTCGTTAGTTCCTACACATTGCGAAAGTCAATCAATATGTTTTGTATTTGCGCAACTCTTGTCTCGTTTCAATAAGTGACACATGGAAAACAGTTGGGTAAACATGTTACCTATATTTCCACGCACGGTTTACCGTACGTGACTCTTATACAACTAAGAAAGGTGGAAAATAAATGACTCTATGCGTAAATATTTATTCATCGTTACGAGAGTAAACGAAGAAAAACACCAGTTTTTATCTTATACGATCGAAAAATATATAATGAACAAATCCCCAAACAATTAGGAAGAGTGCATTGTTTCGTTGTGAGGTATCGAAACTGAAATGTCATGTCTATAGGGAATGTCATTGTATCAGTTCGTAACGTCGTAGTACTAAGAGACAGTGGAGTAAAAGTATGGCGCGCCGTTTGTACCATTTACTTATGTTGCCGTCGCAGAAACTTACGTTGCCGTCGCGGAAACTTAGGCCATATAAAAGCGTTGGTTTTCATATGCTGCTAATCACTGACAGTATTATCCAGGTTTCAAAAATCTTTATGTTCCAGCAATTTTGTAATCATCCTGCCCTTTTATCAATGAAAATAAATTAAGGAAGAAACACTCGAAGTGTCGTGTTTAGACTTGTTCAAGTCTTTAACGTTGCATTACGTTGCATCAAACTCATGCTATCGACATAACAGAGAGAAAGAGAAAAAAGAGAGACGGTATGTGAAGGGTGAGTAGGGTAGTTATGTTTTGATATCTTTGTAATAGTCAGGCGCGGATCGGAGAGAGGGGGGGGGGTGGGTCGGATTGAGCATCCTTTCGAACCGGTCACACAAAACTTCAAAAATATATAATTATTAGCACAGCCTTGCGTTTAGATCTAATTATATCAGAACCGGTTTGCCTTAGAGTGCATCATCTGTGTATTATTTTATTTTTAGGGGGAGGGGATGGGGGATACCAGACCCCCCCCCCCCTCACCATGACTCGCCTTCAACCACCCAAGAGCATCATTCCTTCATTTCTGGATCCCTCTGGTAGTTATATGTAAGTTTATCGCCGATGTATAATGTGGTGTATAGTCTATACAATTATAACGTTTAATGTAGTTATCGCCGTGAATATCAATGATCTTCTAGGTACATATAATCCCGATAATGAAGGACGATGGCTGACTAAATCAATATTGGTTTTAGCTGTTAAAATTGTACATAGAAACGTGAGTCATATCGGATCCCATTATCTCATGCTGTGGTCCTTACATGCGTACCTCGTTGCACGTACACCTTTCAATGCTACATATAAGGATGGTGCAGAATAATGTACCGCAATGCTTAGTTCAACGTGTACATATGATAAATATATACACCATAGGAATCTCCTTTGTATCTAATAACAAAGACGTTCGTCAAAACAGAACTTATTTATTCTTCGTCCCATGTATTTTTTTCTTCCAGGGGTACCTCCATATTTTCTCTGTCCCCAAATAATTCACCCGGCAATGAACCGTGTATACTGAGCCATCATGTTCTGATTATCAAGTCTAGGAAACAGGATTAAAAACTAATTTGCTTCAATGTGAAAATTGCTTACAGGTTGTCTGGTTTATCACTTAAAGATACTCACCCGGTAGGTCTTGGCAACCCTCATGATTAGCAGACGGTTCCTTAAAGGTGCTTTCTTCAATTTGAAATTTGGTGTGCAGTATAAAGTATAAAATTTGGAAAGTACATAGTCAAGAAACGAAGGGATGATCACGTGAGAGTTGTTTTCAGTTGTATGGAAGGAATACTTATTGAGGCAATGTGGGGTGGGGAGGGGGAAGAATCACGGTTCGTGCGGGGCGTTCAAAGAGGCACTTACTATATTAGACCACGGTATACCTTTCAACGAGAACTTTAACACCCTTGATGATTTGACTAAGAAAAAAAAGTGCACAACTTTCAGTCAAGCACTATTGTTTGTCCTCAGGTGCAGAGGGGCGTAGATTCTAGGGGTGGGTTGGGGGGGGCAGAAGGGCCATTGGCCCCTCAGCGATTAACATTTGGGAGAAAAACTATGATGTTGTCCTTCGAGTTATTGCTGATTGATGCATGAAGGAAATAATAGATACAATGCTTTCAATACTTTTACGAAATTATGAAATTAATATTAAAACACCTGCCTGGAATAAAAGTCTTCGAACGCCTTGTTCAAAAGCCATACACGTCGTGCCGCCGACAACACGTGCTCGTCGATGAAGTTACATTTCTAGTACACTTTAATGTTCACAAATAAATACTTGATCGTATGCCGATGAAATTACTGGACTCAATACAAGAACAAAAACGGCCTCCTTGAAACATTTAGAGGTCTACGGTTGTGCAATACAAGGAGGAGGTACATCATACTGCCAATTGGTCCTTTGGTCTCATCAAGTGTATTTTAATTCATCGATGTATCCAATGGGATACACTGCCAGCCAGGGTAATACTTTCATGCCATTGCTATGCTTAAGGGAGAGGGTGAAGGGGAGGGAGTGGAGGGGTGGGTCCCCCACCTTCATCGTCAGTAGGAAGGAAACGTTCAGTCGGGGGATTTTTACAGTTCATTAGTATTAGTAACATAACCTTGTGTTTCGAGCCACAGGCGTAGGGAGCCTAATTTGATTTGAGGGGCTGTAACGACTTGCCCGAAAAATATAACCAAAATTGTTCGCGCGCTCCGCGCGCGCTCAACATGTTAATATGCATATCATATAGGCATTCATCTGTTATTACATCACATGCCAATAACATACAACCATTTTCCATGTTATTACCCTTCCATATTGGTTATAATTATTGGGGAAGTCGTTACAACAATAATGATAATAATAATATAAGTTTAACCATTGAAAAACA
>KN883574.1:122492-136520 GCA_000934455.1 Apostichopus parvimensis | reverse complement strand
CCAAAGTGTGCACAATTCAATCAATCTCTCCTGGGGCACCACAGTGCACCACAACCACGTGTCCCCCGGGGGACTTCCCATAGGGTGCAGCCACAAACCGGCGCACGCAACTATATTTACAAGTTACCTCGCAAGTCCCCATTTATACACCTGGGTGAAGAGAGGCAATGGAGATTAAGCGCCTTGCCCAAGGACACAACGCAATGATCTGGCCAGGGCTCGAACCTGTAATCCTTAGACGCCACAAAGGTTTAAGATACAATACTGACTGGAAGTATATTAAAACCGTAAACATTCCTGCAGTAAGACTGCTGAAAGCTTATATGTTTCAAGTTTGATCGCCTATCGAGACAACACATCCCGTTTTCCCCGAGGCCGGTAAAGGCTTATAGGCCCGAGTGACACGTTATTAGTGGTTTTGAAACTCTCAGTTTAATTTACCCACGCGATCGCGATGCCATTGAAAGCGTCAAGAATACGAAGTCACTCCCTGTATACTCAATCACATCCCCTCCATTTCGCTTCACTTGTAATATTTTAAAATCGTCATATATATATAAGGAAAGAAATTTGGGTGGAAGAACGTCTTCCCAGAATCGTAAAAGTTAAACTGTACGTTCGATTATATAAATAGGTTTCATAAACCTACTGTCACTGAGGAAAATCAAGCTCCGACCAGGATGGAGGCTGGTCACGAACAGCAATTATTATTTGAAGACTTAGAATCTGCAGAAATAATCTTTTTTGTAAGTAGCTATATAGACGCTAGTTTGCGCAAATGTTTTCACGTATATCTAAGTTGTTTTGCTGTGTAGGTTTCATTCTTTTTGTTCTTTCCCGCATGCTCTCCGATGGGCGGTCCCAATATAGCTTTAATTTTTAATTAAATGATCTTTTGTTTTGACGACGTTGAAATAAAAATAAAAATCGAAATCGTTATCGAAATGACCACACTGACAGACAGAAATATTGTGAAAAGTCATTTTGTCATTAATTTCAATATATTACATGTATGTTTAAAAATTTCCAACATTGTTTCAAAAGTTGCAAAAATATAACACTATTTTGCATCCAAGCATCCTACATTCTATACCAAAATGGAAACCCGACACATTGACGACATAACATCAACCCCACCTCCCACCCTCCCCCACCACTCCCCCCGTATTGAATGTAATTTTATATTGAGTAATCCTTTATAGGTTGGAACTTTGGACAAATCACCAACAAACAGAAACACGATTGCGGACGGTCCTGAGATGGACTGAATTCCGATCATTAAATGGTCAACTTAAATATTAATATTTGTAAAGAATAGAGAGGACCGGGTTTTTGGAAATATAATAATTCTCCGGCTTTGACTCAGTATGCTGACGATACTACTATATTTTTGCACCCACCGCAGCTTAAAGCACTGTTGTGGACATTTTCCACATGCTAAAGAACTCTTCCCGTTTGAAGGTTAATTATGACAAAACTAATATTTTCCCTCTACGACAATTAGTTTTAAATAAGCCTCCTTTCCTAAGTGAGTTCAATTTTGCATGGACTGTGTAGACCTTGTTACAGTTTTAGGTGTTACCTTTGACATGAACAGAGATAACTTATTTCACCATAACTGCACCCCAAAACTCTCACGTCTAAGAAACAAGGTAAATCTATGGTCTACAAGGGACTTAACATCCATTGGGTAGAATTACTATTATTAAGACATTTGCCCTTTCACAATTAGTATTTGTATTTCAAGTACTACCTGACCCTCCCGAACTAATGAGACCTCCTTTCTGTTCTTTTGGGCGGGCAAACCAGATAAAGTAAGGCGGATACTTTAATTAGCCCCCTGGATCAAGGTGGCCTGGGAGAAGTACGGAAAACAGTTTTTATTTCATGACAACTTTCAGGTAAAGGATTTTGAAGTTGGAAATCTTTGCATAAAAGACGTTTGTGCAAGCCTGGTCAAAATACTTGTTCAGGAATCCAGTAGACCGATTTGAAAATGAAATAATTGGAATAATTCCCTGAAAAAGGATAAATAATTAAATTGTCTTTCGTAAGTTTATGTATGAAAATGGTGTTTTGAGGGTAAAATATTTTTTGAACAATAGGCAGCTAAGCTCCGATAATTTTCAACAGAAAGTTTCCTTGGGATGTTTTTCTCTTAACCGATTTTTATGGTATCATTTCCGTTATTCTGAGAGTCTGGAAAGAAAACTTGAATATAATTAATACGAAAAATATAGGTAATGGTGCAGTAGATAAGTCTACAAGATATGCTTAATATTTATCCCTCATGTTTATAAACAGTTAATCCCGTCAGTTGCCACTCCTCCAGTTGCTGTGATAAAATGGAACGAAAGTGTTAAGTATAATTTAGTCACAATGACACACCATTTGTAGCATTCCCTTTTACCTTGAATCGAATCCTTGGCACAAATTCACGTTTTTGTCGTATGAGCAAAGTAGGTAGTCCAATCTGTACCTTTTGTAATGAGCACAATGACACAATGGAACATCTATTAGTCTGGGAATGCAATAGTACTGCTTCAAATTCAGATGTTGAGCAATGTACCCTGGGCCGGTAGTTGGCATTCACTAAGCAAGATTTGCTTTTTAGGTACACACTTTCTTTAAGACATCCGCATATAACTTCTTAAATATTTCCATTAAAATTTGACTTGTTTGGTAAGAAGTTGAACTACGAGTCACCTTTGTTAAATGAATGCTTGTATAAATTTAAATGCGCTCTTCAAGTAGAAAAGAATATTTGATAACTGATAGGTATGTCGTACAATACCATATCATAGCCTTCTCACAGCTTTCGATAACTGTCCGTTTCTTTCTCAGTAAAATCGAATTGTAAAGGAACTGATGTGTCTCAGGATAGGCTTATCATGTAGGATGTTTTTGAAGCAAGTAAATTTGAATATCATAAGTGCGTTTCATACAAGTTGTTTATACCTAAATGTTTATTGAAAATTCAGTGGCTGAGATAGGACAGTAGATGTGTTGTTATAGAAAAGTTTAGTTCCTGAATGATATATCTTTGCACTTAATCATGCTGTTTTTGTGCAATGTACCATTTGGCGTTCAAATACCGAATAAGAAAGATGGGGGGGGGGGGGGAACAAACAGACAAACAAACAAACGGAAACACATTTGTCTCCCTAATTGTAAGTGAGTATCGGGGACGAAAAGATTGGCTAACTTGTTGCAGATCTATTGGAAACGAGCCTGCTTACTGTTTAGAAGCATCTTGTGCCTGATAATTCAAATTGTACTGTGACGTCATGCAGGATGAATGAATCACAGTATAACATCATACATGTGTATAACCAGGGAGCTGCTAGAGTAGCAGCTCCCTGGTATAACGATGAAATATGTTGATACCATGCATGAAAATGTCAGCCTATCAAGAGATAGTGCTTGCATGGTTGATACGCATTAATGTTTTGCATACATATATATAACCAGGCATACATGTATACAGGCCTATAATCTAGGCCGTAAACTATGTATAGGCTATACAATTAATCAATCGGAAAGATTTATATCGGAACTATATTCACGCGTTATATGCACGTCGGTTGCAGACGGGCAGACATTAGTCACGTTGCCAATGGTAACGATGTGTCTGACCTTTACTTTAGGGTCGCATTTAGGTTACACACAAATAATTTCGGAACATTTCTAATTCGTGACTGGTGGTGGTATCGTCTAAGAACAACAGGAAAATGCATCCATCAGTCAGTAAGTTTAGCTATCATGGTGATAGCCTGACTTTGACATGCATTACCTGCGGTAACCTCGCTTGCCATTAGGATACAATACATCTGTATACAGTAAATGCCAAATCAACTATACCGATAAGCGGGTACGGGAGTAGACAACATCATCGGGGGATATGCTGGCAGTATAGGGCCTTTAGCTTGATGTTAACGCTCAATGGTGTAATGTGGCAGAGGGGAAGGGTTGGGGAGGGGGTGCACCGTAGAAGTGATTTCATCATCGTCATCGTGATCGGATTGTCATCGCCATCGTCGTCGCCGTCATCATCATCATTCTACGCATTTGATACAGAACGCCATATATACGTGATACCAATATATGGACGGTGGCTCTGTCAGAGGGAGTTAGCCTATACACTGGTGGGTAGGGATCTGCATTCCTTATAGTTTTATCAACCATTTTTTTTTTCATTCGACTATAGTTATAGTCTCAAAAAATAACTATGTTAAATAACCTACGGATATTCATTGGTTGCGACAGTGTTATAGCCAAGCGTATATCGTACGGTGCGAGCCATATATGACCCACAGAAACGCTCCCCCTTTCCATCACCCCTCGCACTTTCTCGATTTGGTCAGCATCAACACGGAGAGAGCATGCAAATATAATGCATAACGTTGGTTTTACACAATGTACGGTATACCACTATCTCGGTCCTTCCTTCAGAAGTCCCGAAAGATTTAGTAAAATCACTCCCCCGCCTTCGACGTTAGAAGCTACAAACTCTTTATCACCCACCACCGTGGCTTATGAGAATACCCAAAGCTGTCCCACTTTTCGTGGTGTCTGATTATATCCGCACATGTACACTATATGGTATCGTCCTATACCGTACTTCGTCCTTCTTACAATTACCTTCGAAATCCACGACTAGATCATTTCTTCTACGAGGTTTAGAAGTAATCAGATGAATGGTACAACCTGGTCTTATCTTGTCTAAGCGTTCAAACAGTTATATTAATTTAAGCAGATGTTTGGTTAAATTAGGGTGACAAAACTTATCAGCCAAATACAGAATAAGACCTATACCCAACTCATTAAATAAACTGATGACGAAAGGATAAAAATGAACAGGAACTATTAAAATACTTGAAGATGTCTATTTTTCCATAAATAGGGAGCTGTTTACCACAACATTTATGGCCGATAACGTTATAAGAGTATATAAACAGTATACGATATCCCATGGAACAATATTAAGGCTGTTTTATCGTTCAACGGCCTGACCGATTGCTTGTTAATCCCTTGTTTAAGATGGCTTGTTGATTTCCGTATTAACTGCCTTAAAATAATCAAACTGGTTGCAAGACGAGAAAGTCATTTCCTTCTTTAGGGTGACCGAGGTTAACATTAGGTAAGGAGTAGCGGTCAGTCGGTTAACCCCTAGTTTGCGGACCTTTAGTTTGATACCAAGCAGTTATTATAACCACTCCATGCTAGTAACATAGACTACACCACCATCAGCTATTCGCTCGATGAAGTATTAGCATGTGTGACCATTATCGGACTTTCTAGCATATCTGGGGTAATACTGATACGGTTTTTTGCCTAATTAGGAACTGGACTGTGAATTCTTCTAACACGAAGTGACAATTAGGTCTAATTAATCTGAGCTATTCAGTTGTATATTTTCCTCCTTGATGTATTCCAAAGCCGAGAATGCTGTTGGTAACAATTAACATAGAGCAGACAACGAAATAAGCTTCTTTTTCTTCACAAGTAAGTGCAATGTCAGTGACAGGTAGAGATTTGGAATTGTTCCCATTCAAGAGAAACCTTTAGCGACCATCACTTTACCCGAGGCAGCAAAAGTGTAATAAATTTTCTAAATCTCATAAGCTCGATTTACAAATAAAGGCAGATATATATTTGCACTCGTTAAACGAGAAAAACGATTTCTGTTCTCCATTTGTGTCATTTGCATTATTTACACAAGTCTATGTAGCCAAATAAACACAAATCGTGTTTTCGGCCCTATAGCGCTAATTTTGGTTACCTTAGACGGCATATACGGTAGGAATTGTTTACTTGCATTGAGACTTGTGAATAGTACGTTCAGCTGCAATAGAATGTGTAAGTAACCTATTAAATAGGCCTACAGCAAAGAAGAGAATTAACTCCCAGTGTTTGAAGCTTGTCTCTATGGATGTCGGCCAAACGAAAAGGCGTCGGAAAATAAACTGAGTTATTTCGATGAATGAAGCAAGTCGTTGATGGAATATTGTTCTGCTTAGCCGTAGCGTAACACGTAGAGAGGCTTATTATGTAGCTTTTGAAGGAAGGACAATGAAGATCGCTTATCTCTGTGATATAGGAAACTACCGTATATTACAAGAAGCCCACACACTATATTTAATACTGCAGACGTATACCCGAACGTGTTAACCACATATAAGCAAGATTAACATAATCAGTAGAATATGATGTCGACCAGAAATTCATTGTTTATTTCGATGATTTCAAACGACAGAACAAAAATATGAACTCAGTTTTGCAGATGCCTTTATTCCACGTTTACTATTGTCTCGTTTCCCAAACGCGCCTGACTTGGATTATATTAACGCTGCTGAGCTGCACAATGTTTGAGTGTATGAAACAGTATAGAGGGTCAATATGATGGAAGTAGATTACTATCAGCATGAGATTACGTCATTTCTATACATCAAGTTTCCATAATCGTATGTGAAACTATAGTGCGCTGTTTAGGTATTAGTAAGTGAACTGTTTTCTATTTCTTTCCGTCATGGCCACCACGTGGGAGAATGGATTCGAACATGTGCGAACCATATCCTAACACAGTAGCTATACGTAACAAAATATTCAATATAACGTTAACTGGTTCATACCTCTCAGAGTTATAAAGCGCGTAAACGATGTTTTTTTAACTTGTATTTGCTGATTCTAAAGTAATCTGGTGATATAGTCGCCGGTCGGAGCTATGTCAGTCGATTTATCTCCTTCCACCAACCTTCCCTAAGTTCCCTTTCAGACACATTTGTGAAATATTTGATAACAAAAAATTGTTGTTATTATCGAAAACAGTAATTATCTTCACGGCATGAGCCCTATGCAGAACTCCTGAACTTGTGCATGGTTAACACTGAGGGGGGTTTACCACTTAACAGATACTAACGGCCCACCATGGCTGAACTACGACAATGCGTTTTCTCCCTATTTATGTCATGCATATACTTGCTTACCAAAAGTACACAGTCTACAGTATTATGCGAACCAAATTCAAGTCAAGAAAGGTGCATTGGATTCGTTTTCGGGAAAATACTGTGATTTACTATTTGCAGTTATATGAGCAACCTTAAAGCCACAGTATTGTTTTAACATTCAATGAATTTTCAAGTATATATACGAAACCTTTGGACGGAAGTCATTTTCATAGTTCCGCGAAAACAAGCAACGTAAACCATTGGCACTTTCGTTTAGTCCCAACCACGAGGCATTTGAATAACTGCACTTTGTACCTCCAGTGAGTGATACCTAAAGCCACATTACACAGAGCTTTGGTCACATTTGAAATGTTTTTAATTTAATAATAAATAATCATGCTGTAAAGGACAAAACAACAGCTTCTCTCAAACTGACTTCTCTCACACTGTTAAAGTCTCAATACGTGAATTTCGGAGAACCAGCTTCCGAAGCAGATTCTATGTTTCTTATTATAATTGCATTTTTGCCCGGTTGGTTTTATTGGGGAAAGGTTTTGGCATTGGAAGGAAGGAATTTTTTTTTTTTTTGCCTTTTTTTTGGGATTTTCCGTTAAATTCCCCCTTTTCGGATTTTTCTTTCCCCAAATTTTACCTTTTTTTTCTTGTTTTGTTCCCTTGTTAGTTCTTTTGCTTACGGTTGTTAACCAAACCGGGGATTTTTGTTTGGGGCTTGTTTTTTTGGGGGGGCTTGCAAATTTTGAGTAAAGTTTGTAAAATCTACGGACTCTTTAAAAAATCTGGCGAATTTTTATTCAGCTCAAAATGTTTAACGACAGATAACTCAATAAATATCCCGATTATTAATATGAAAATTGCATAGAACGGTGTTATTTTCACTGAGCTTTTAGGGCAGTAAGCTGGAAAGGTCGAAGTTAAAATTTGGCAAACACACATTTGTTAATTTCAATGGTCTACGATGATAATTTTTTTGTAGAAGTAGAAATATTAATAAACAAAGTTCATAAAGATATGTCAATGTCATGTTACTCCGTGACTGTCATCGAAAAGTCAAATAAATGATTAGATTTCTCGATCAGTTATGGTTAGGTCTTTCTGATATGCAGTCTGTCAGCTGTTTGGAACACCGACACTATCTCACTGGGCTGACTGACGTAAGGACCTTTCATCCCCCTTTTAATCCCATACAGCCCATTCACGCACTTATATTATCAACGCTTTACCAGTAGCTCCATTCGAAGAAAACAGAGAGAATAAATCCTAAAATCTGTCCACTAAGCTCAAAATTGTTCAGCGGAACAAGCTTGGTCAGAGTTGTCTATTTGCTTTCTTTGCTTAATGAATCCCAAGAGATTTGTACAAATCTTGTTTATTACGTCACTTTGATCCCAAGAGACTTATCTTGACATCCTTTCGGGTCAAATCAATGACCAGAAAATTTCTTTAAACTTAATAGGTAATCAACAAGTTCGGCGTATATACAGTTTCCTGCTAATACCATGCAACGATGGCAATATTTCAAAACAAATGATGTTTTGATTGGTAACGTTAATTAGCAAGGTAATTAAACTCCACGGTATGCAAAAGATATTTCAAAATCTGATTTTCATTTTAGGTCAATAGGAGGTATAGGCCACCATATTTTTGTTTCCTGGGTTTGGTACAGCAGTACTGTCAGTCAAAGCTGTTATTGTGTTATGTGTATGTATGCTTTTGATCATATATGTTCGTATTCCGGGTTTTGGTCTCTCCGCCGGCAAACAATGTTTCCAGTAAAGCTTGACTTGATTCCATGTTGGACTCTTGAGTCATGACTCGTTACAACACTGGACTAATTGATGATTTGATCAATGACTTGTTACGACACTGTAATAATTAGATTGCTTGAAACATGACCGACGTTTACGGCATTCTGATATGATAAGTAAGGGATACCAAGTATATGACTTGTTTTTAAAACTGTATGTAAAAAAGTTCAAGTTGAAGATTTACAGTCTTCTTTGACACCAAGCCCCCCCCCCCCCCTCACACGAGTTTATAACTAAGGCCCTGGTCATTGGTGAATTGTCACATCCAAACAACAACGTTCAAACAATGCCTCCTGCGACAGTACAGTGCGCCACAACTACGTGTCCTCTGGGGGACTTCCCATAGGGTGCAGCCACACCTCGCAAGTCCCTATTTATACACCTAGGTGAAGAGAGACAATGGAGATAAAGTGCCTTGCCCAAGGACACAACGTTATGATCTGGACTCAAACCTGGAAACCTTAGATCACAAGTTCACCGTCCAACCACAACGCTCTGATTGCATGAACTATCATACCTTGAGTTATAACTCGTAACAGCACTGTACTAATACTATAGATGACTTGATTCATTACGATCATGTAAAAGTAAAAAGTAGATGGATCGGAACATGACTTGCTTTACGGCACTTTAAGTCATTCGAAGTATGACTTGCTGTAACATTGTATGAGTTATGACTCATTATACAACGTTGGCGATAGCTGCAATGAAATCCAAGTGTGAGGGATTGTAACCATGGTTTGAGAGGAAGAAATAAATAATGTGTCTACTAATGGAATGGTCCATATCTGTGATAAACATATAGGCCTATATATATATATATATATATATATGTATACATATATATATGTAACATCTGCTATATACATCTAGTTTATCTAAGCCGAGAGCGGTCTTTGTTCAACCAATAATATTTTGACTACACATCGCTCTGGGCTTTCTCGGGGATCATAATGGGATCATAATGTGTCATGAATGTTAATCCTTGACATTAGCTGAAGGGGTCTATGTGACTTATTGACCCTTGAAACCACACACCAGGGACCCCGCTTACGTGTCGATATTCGTAACTTGTCTGAAATGATTTATGAAGTTGAATGTAGTTCCATATGAGGAGAAAATTTGTTTCAAAGTCGGCGGAGAACATGATGGTTGAAATATGCCTGACTTTGTTCGCTCAGGTAGCGGAGGGGGAGGTGGGGGGGTGGACGGAAGGGCTATGAAGAGGTACAAAAGAAACCCGTCTGGGGGGTAATGCCAGATATATTTATTTCTATTTCTACAAAACAAAGCCATGAGAGTTATTGGCTTATTCGTTGAAGTGAATGTGTTTGTTGTGGGGAGGGGGGGGGGGATCTTGGGATTGACATTCTGTGGGGATATACCATTGGTTTACTTCCGTACATCACACTGTGAATGCACCACTGTTGTAATAATCAGTTGTTCCAAATTTTAAACTTGTCTTCAGACACCTACAAGTCGTCTTAATTCGGAAGGTGGAAGGGGGTGGGGTGGGGTGGAAGGGGAATATGTGCACGAGCATGAGTATCAGACATATGCGGGACAACCGAAGTGTAAACCCTGGGATGTAGGATTCACTGGTGTTTCATATCCGGACATACTTCTTTTCTCAAACGAAGTTTTCACACACTCTCGCTCTATTTCCCCAGCTTATATATTGGACCGAAGGATGTTAGTAAAATATTTATGGTTTTTAACTCATACCTTTTAAGTTCCACCGATTATCACAGCACGACCACATCAAGTAAGATAATTACCAAGTCGTTATAACATTTGGTAAATGGATCTGTGTGAACTTTTCACCTCAAGTTGAAACCACACGCTATTATAAGGTTGAACAACAGGCGTGTTCAAATTTGGCATCATAACTTATGTTTGGTTGTGTTTATTTTTCAGTAGTATGTACTTCTATATTACATGATTGTTATGTTTGGTATAGGCTTTATGATGTTTATTGCGTGCACACTCTTGTCCTATACCGTAACCAGAATTCAAATTCATTTTTGGCAGGTCGATTGGCGATATATATATTAGAATATTTGCAAGATATTAGCTATGAATATTGTCATGGGATGTACAAAAAACAAACACAAATACACAAACGGTAAACTACTTTTGCGCATAGCGTGAAAGTAAACAAACCTTTGTTATTGGTATCGTTAATTTTGCCAATTTTGCCAAAAAGATAATAATGAAATGAAATTTTAAAAAAGGGGTCAATTTCCGTTCGTAAAAAGTTGATAGCAAGGAAGGTTCACCTGTAATCGCACTCAGCTTAGTTAAAGATCAACACTTTACCCCTAATATGCTAGAAGGTCAAATTCTGGTCACAGACTCACAAACTTTCAATACTCATTGTAATTGCAATTATCTTTTTATTGTTAGAATCATCCTCACTGAGACTTTATTGTCTAATTAGCGCACTCTGCAACCAACACTTATTGTAAGGTCAGAATCTTTAGGAAAGTACTTTTGTGAACTTACATCAACTTAAACATGATTAACTAGAATTTGGGTCAGTACTGAATAAAGGGATTAAGGTCAGAAACATCCCGACGATATCATTCTTGTGGGAGATTTTCATGTGTTTAAAGAGGCCTTGAAACATGACATATTACATAAAAAATATGAACAGTATTTAACTTTTGAGGTTCTAAATCACTTCACCAATCTGTTTTTGATTACTTCCGATATAGATCGGTATTTTCGTCGTCTCTATGTTATATACTGTACTTTTTAGCTTTCTTACCCGAGGTGAATGACTCCTCATAGTTTAATATTAGTATGTCAATATGATAAAAGGATATCTTGAATCTGTTGATTTTCTATCGATTCCCGATCTTCAATTCTGGCAATAATATTATTTCCCAGTGCAGATATGATCTTTTGAGTCCCAGACAAACCTGTGTATAGAAAAGTATTGAAATTTTGACGCTCTCAATCAAGTTAGCTCACATTTTTTAAGGACATGAAGTGTGAGGGAAGGGATTAGGGATGGGGAAGGGTGAAAGAGGGGATTAGGGGGTGGGGTAGGGGAGGGGAGGTGAGCGTTTGATACAAGGTGGTTAACGATATGGGTTTGAAATTATATAATTTTTATTTGTGGTATCTTTGTTCTAGTAGATCTTACATCGATTTTTGCCTTTTTTAGCACCTGGCTGGTTACAGGTTATACCACCATCGCCTTATCATCACTTTATCGGTTAAAGTTAATAGATAACAGATCAATTAATTTATCAATTAATTGAAGTAAAGTTAACTTTACGCGACCTTATACTGAACGACCTTATACTCGGACCAGACAAAGATTCGTTCAGTATTGAAGCCTAAATGTTTAATGGTCATTATGTTAATCCTATAACTGAGATACTAACGACCCAATCATAGTAGCCAATTAGAGATACCTTTTCGCTGAATACCTAAATATGACCAATTCTTTAAAATTCAACTCAGAAACTGTGTTTGTGTTGGTCATTGTTCAAGAATCGATTCGGCCGTGAAAGTCCACAATCAGTTTGGCCGTATAAGAGGTGAAGTGGCTATTTTTCGTTCTTTTCTCGCTATTCTTCAGTGTGTCAATAGTACAGTTGTAGTTGTGTGCCTGGCAAGGATAAAGAAATCTATCAGGTACTTATTATTGCGAGGATAAATTGTTAGTATATAGAAAGAATTCAAATGTGTCATTTTGGACTGCGTTATTGAAACATCTTGTCCCGCGTTGCTATGGCCTTGAACTAAAATCGTCAGTTTACAGAGAAACTCAGTATTCTCCAGGTGTGATCACACTAGATGTTATAGCTTGTCCTCAAGACATGAACACACATTTCTCCCAAACTATATAATGTTTTCCTTTGATTGTGGCAGAGTTGCTTCGGAAAAGCGAAGAAGCCAATCAGGTTGCCAATTGGGCCCACTTCCCCAAAATGTTTATTCAAGCCCTGCCTCCCGCAACGAACACTTTGCTTTAGATTGGTTTGTACACTGCGAGCAGGGTCGCTAAGTGCTTTGGAAGAAACATGATCTCAAATGACATGCAATTTCATAACTTAAATATGAATAAATATTTTGTGGTTTGCATACGTTCACGCCCTTCTTTGGAGAAATGTCCAAGACGTTTGTATCGGACAAATCCTCGGGCATGGTAAATACAGTGGGCAAGCGCATTCGTGATAGGCGAAACGGATTCTGAGGCATGTACAGTTTGCACGCGAGAAAAAGAGTAATACAAACGACTTGGCCAAGACTAGATGTTAGCAACACAGTCGCCCATTTTCTGCCCTTTATTCGGCTCTGTCCGCTCTCTGAACCCAATATTTATATATATATACCAGCTGAGGTTTAAAAGAGACCACTCAAGCAACTTCAATAGCCTACAGTGTAAGAAGCCCTTAAGGATTAAAGGATTAGCCTATATTTAAAGAGAGTTAACCACCCCATTTCTGTATTCGTATATGGTTGTATACCTTTGTGTTACGTATAGCTATGTTTATGTATCATTTACCAATCTTTATCTGCAGGAATTAGTTCGACCTAAGGCTGCAGAAATTACATTTCATTCTTGTAAAAGAAAATGGTGTGTTGGTGGCATACGTTGATAAATCATCGTATAAAAGACAGGAAACATGGTCAAGGCAAAGAAATGACGAAACCATTGATATTATTTCTAGGTTGATACAGTCCTTTGTGAAGCTCGACAATTCTTAGGTGTCTGTCTTGTGGACCCCGCCCTCCCCTTCTCTCTCCTCACGCCACATTGGGGTTGGGACGGGGAATGGGGAGAGTATAAAGCTCTTTTAGCGTGATTGTGTTTCGTTCTTAAATTTTCGCAATTTTGGTTGTATAAAGTATAAAGTGTTACCGTCATGACGTGACATGAATGATCTCAGTTGAAAGCGATTATGTAATAGAACACATACTTTAAGTGATCATTAGTAAAATGCAGCGTCTGCATGTGTTAGCTCAATAAGAGAGAAATAAAAACGTTAAACGGCGAACGTTTCATGCCCTTGACCTGACATGCACTTTGTGGAAGCGTTGTGTGTTTTATATCGTGTTACCCTCACCGTCCATCAACTGTGATGCACTTTGTGGAAAGGTTGTCAGCTCTCTGGTCTTCTTCATACTGGTCTTCTTCATAGAGTCTAGTCATGTGACATCAGACATCAAAATCAAGACGTTTTACCCTCACCGTCCATCAATTGTGATGCACTTTGTGGAAGGGTTGTGTGTATTAT
>KN883574.1:91254-103694 GCA_000934455.1 Apostichopus parvimensis | reverse complement strand
ATAAAGATGTTGAATGTTTGTTTTTGTTTTCATCCTGGCAGAAATATAAAGTCAACATTTAGACCAAGGTTATTTTGCTAGCGGAGATGGTTCTGTATGGCTATCATTATATTTGCATAAAATGACGAATGATATAATCCAAAATATAAATGGTCTTTCCGCATCCTTATTGAACATTTCTAAAATGCACGGCCTTTTGCAGAGCGTTATACGTTGCAATGCACGGATCTTGTAGGACCGATCATAGTTGAAAATTATTACGGAATCGTAGGTATAGCAAATCAGTTTGAAAATTAGGCTACACGTCTAGATGCTCGAATTGCATTTCTATGCGGCTTCGAAGATCTAAAGATAGGACGGATTGGCCTACCGGCATACCGGGCCCGTAACCGGTGTGACGCTGGGTCCGAGGATATAAAGGAGCCGCGATGTTGAGTTGCTGAAGACTGATCCGATTTCCTCTTGTTCTCGAATGGTGCTATAGGAATGTATGCCCCTATAAGCCACCCCGGAAATAACCCCCTGCTTTTGGCAAGATAAGACATTCTAGAGACACTATTGGTTAACCCGTCTATATATGCCATCCCGCACCCATTATCCCATCGTAAATCGTGGTGAGAAAAAAAATCCTTTTTATCCGGATGCGTGAGGGTGTTTCTTTTCATAAAATGACAATTATGATTAAGTATTGTAATATAAACAATGTAAGTAACTTTTATGTTTAACCTCCCAAACCGTCCAATGAATAGTTGTCTCTTTTATGCCATTATCTTCCGATAAAATGAAATTCACTTTGACCTGAATCGCCGAACAGGAAATACCCTATCGTAATCTGGCACAGTGAAACTCGATATTAACATTAAGCAGAATTCGTGTTTGTCATAATATAGATTACTTCTTTATCCCACAAGGACTGTAATATTGAAAGTTCCAACAGAATTGTGATTTTGGAAGTAAACCCTTAACCCCCTGCTCATGCTTTTGAGTATTATACATTGTTGAAACGTTAACGCTGTAGAAAGTTCGGCTAAAAGCTTGTAAAAAGTAGCTTGTGAAAAGTATCTTGTTTAACACGGTGTCTGGGTAGAGTAGGGGGAGGGTTGGGGGTAACACGGTGTCTGGGTAGAGTAGGGGGAGGGTTGGGGGCGGGGGGTGGGGGGCTGGAGAAGTATGCCCTTCGTGTGCATCATACATCTGCACGCCTAACTGCAGTCACCGTATGCGGCAACTGTGTTTTCAACGATAATGAACAATGGCAAAGAACAAAAGAACAAAAATCAAACCACAAACAAAGAGAAGAACAATTGTTACTTACAGGGTTGTAAGTTTATATCACTCTGACCAAACCATGTAACGTCCACACATTATCGGAGGCTCGCAATCTAATTTAAGAGTTGTTTTTGTTTAACTTTTTATTGATTATTTGTACATAATATTCCATGCTAATTTTAATCTTTATAACTCTTAACTGTTTCCATATCCTATTTATAAATATGTAATTTCATGTATTTATATACTGGATTTTAATAAACTTGAATTTGAGTTGTTGCATGCTCCCAGCTGTCACTCTGACCAAACCCATGTAACGTTCACACTTTATCGGAGGCTCGCAATCTAAACTAAGAGTTGTTTTGTTGCATGCTCCCAGCTGTGTCGAGTAATTAACCATTTCATCCACAACAGAACATTTTCATATAATGTTTTATTTTGTTATCGGCAAACCCTGCCCCCCCCCCTCCTGTATTTGCCTGATTTCATAAATTTGGTAGACTAACGAATCAGATTATGTGTTTAAATTCCTTTATGTCTCCATTAAAATTAAGAGTATGAAATTGTGGAATAGCTAACGCGAACTACAGCTTCAAGGTTTTAATTCAGTATCTGTAATTCTGTTTCAATCGCAAACTTACGACAAACAGAACAACAAAATCAATCAATGGTGTATTTATATACACGCCAACTGTAGAATAAGAGGTTGGTATATATGTTATGCACTCTACGGAAGTCAAAATGTAGCGAACTAATTTAACAGTAGATTTACCTTTAACCCCCTCCCCTATCCCCTTCCTCACCCCTACCCCCTTCCCAAACCCCTTCCCCGACCCCTCCCCCTCCCATCTCACCTTCCAAGCATCCTCTGTTACATCATGGTTCCTGACCGTTGTTTCTTTTTCTTTTGTACAGAGCATCGCAGCTGGAGTTAGAGGAGGTGGTAAGTCTTTCGATTTTCATTTATAGATGCAAAGCTCTTCATTTGTAGCATAGGTGAACAATGGATTGGTGGTTGAAGGTTAGACGATTTAGTGTATATTATGTTATGCAAGTGAGTATAGCTCTCTACTCCATTGTGTGTGTAACCTTTACCATGCAGGGTGGAACCATGGGTATATCTACCAAGTCTTATACGTGTGGAACCATTGGTATAGCTTATTTGCCAAGCAGGGTGGAACCATCGGCTACTCCACAGTGTGTGGAATAATTGGTTTAACACCCTATACTCTATTGTGTGGGATAGTTCCCTGCTGGGAACCATGGGTATTGTTCCCTACTCACTGTGTGTTGAACCATGGGAACTGTTCCCTACTCATAGTGTGTGGAACCATGGGTATAGCCTAATTAATCATAGTATCGGTAAATATGCATGGATATCTCTTTCTATGCCATTGTGTGTAGAACTAACGGTGGCATACAGATGTGTGTATATATGCATTTTGTGAGTAACCAGTGGTTCAACTCCCTATGCATACATCAATATATATAAAGCTCTCAGATATTGTGTAGCACCACAAAATACGAGAACTTCGGGGAATGTACGTAATTGCACAGTTAAAAACACAACGCTTACTCTTACATTAGTCTTTTGACCTTACTGGAAGACAAGCGTATAGTTTCCGTACAAACCAATAACAAGTTAACAAGATCCTTCAAATCACGGCCCGACTATTCTACTGACAAAACCTCGCGAAACAGATAACGAACTGTCAACTACTGACCGACAAACCAGGGACATTAGAAATAAATTGAAGGTAACTGTTTAAAGCAAGGAATCATACTTGACAACACGTCAAAGCAAGGAAGAACACGGTTATGGCAGGCCAACATGGCCATAACGGATGTCTATATGTACAACCAATCAGTGCAACGTTCTCACGTCATGCGTTTATCAAGTTTAGCAATGCGCAATATCATTCCCGACAATGCGTCATAGATTTTTGCGTGCATTTTGCCCACCCGTTTTGTAAAGCTAAGCTACACTGCAAATTTAAATCCTATTTGAATTTAGTTCCCGCCTAAAGTGTTGGGAGTCATTTTCATTTAGCCTATAAGGTAAGTTAGTAGCATTATTCCGTTAATCACGTTGTTGAGTTTCGTCGACGCGTTGACAAACGTATATATGCATGGAAAATATTTCATCAGACAAACAGACAGACCATTGGACGTACGCAGAGACACATTACGAATTAACAACGACAAATATTTTCACCAACTGAAATGACACATGTAGGTGATTATACGTTTTAATTGCCTTACACTTTTCTATTTCATTTCACCTTAGCAATTCTCTTCGCAATGTTTTCCTGTTCCATATTTTCAACTGAAAAATCGATTGAGCACAAGCAATGATTTATTTTAGTAAATCCCTAAATAGGCCAGCGACAATCAACGATTTCCGGAATCTCCCACCTAATCATTCGTTCACCTGAAACTGCTTAGTAGCCAAAAACTCAATACTATGAGCTGTAAAGATAACGTGGATCCTGACTGAGTATCTATTGACCAATCAAAGTTATGTATAAAAACTAGAAAGCTTGCCGTTGTCGTACTATGCAACAGTCCATGAGAGCTGTACAGCTTCCTGAACTCGCGTTAAACGTTGTAGTTATAATTGTACATGGTAACTGACAAGTTTCATTTTCAAACGATGGCATTCAAAATCCACTGACGTTAACCAACATATTTATTCGGCTTTGAGTTGTTTTTATCCCAACACGCGAGAGTAGCTTGAATAGTTTTGTGGTGCGCTTGCGCACAAGGTGAACCAGCCTTGTACATTAATTGTATTGTATTTACAGTTATGTATGTCAGTGCGTGAACTCGCTAATGTGTACGCATGATAGAATAAAGGTACATGAATTTTGTGGTTCCTTTTTCGTTATATCCGTTATAAGATTGGCCTATGTGTGACAAGTGATTTGCATGTACGGAAATATAGCTTTCATCATAAAGCTAAAAGGCTTCCTAATCATATACATAGGTATTATATGAGATTTAGTTTAAATAGACTTAGCATGTTAATCCTGCAATTATAGTGTTCTGTAACGCTATACGCCCCTACTTTATAGCAGGCTATATATATCTGTAAGTATGAAGACATATTTTACATGTTGACCTTGACTTTACACAGTGAATAGTAATCTAATTGAGGTGAAGTTAAGTCACACAGACTGTAAGACCATCAAAGTCTTGGGAATTTCTACTTTAACATTTGTAATGTGAATAACATAGACGTGGTAATTCACTTTACGTATTCACCGTCTTTGGTATGTGTAAAGAACAGGGTCGATAGAATAAGGTATTGATACTCGTAGTAATATGAAAGCCTCCCTCACCCCACCCCCTTGATGTTATGTTTTGTGAATAAAACCTTGTAAAATCCTTTTAAATTTTTCTCTTTTTGTGAACTTAATCTACTAAATGATGCATACACTTAATGACGTATAGGCCTATCTGATATATATAGATGTGAAAGGAGTATTTAGATGACAGACCACGTGGGCACTTGCAGGGAAGATAAACACTCCACATTGCTATTGGAAAATCTCAATATCTCGTCCCTACAGACTCAAATAGACATGGTTGCTTGTGGTGGATTGGGGCATGGGTGAGCATGGGCAGGTGATAAATTGTGCTCCCCCCCCCCTTCCCCTTCGGATCGGTCTCTATTATGTTATGTCCATGGTCGTAAGTGTCCCGGATTCAAATCACGTAATGATAATAAATTAGGACTATAGGCAGCTACATGATTTTGATGGTTAAGTATAATAACGCTGTTTCTTATACCGTATTTGTCAGAGCAAGCATATACGTAAATAAGACATGAATAACTGCTTGTATAAACATAGTATAGTAAACAGTTCTCTGTAAATATTTAAATGTTTAAAGGACGACATAAACTAATAACAAATCAATATACGAAGCGAGAATCCTTGTGTAAACAAATAGCAAAAACCAATACTATCTCGGGAGCCTATATCAACATTAGTCACAGTGCCCCCGCCATCCATAGACGTGAAGAAATTCGCTCCTGTTTCTTTGTAAAAGATTTTTTTTTAAGCATGTACTCCAAGAACATCAACCGAGAGAGCTGTGACATATCAGATCGTACCAAGTACTGTTCAACAGTTACAAAATATATTACACGGGAACTATGATATAAATTGCCAGCACTTTTGCACTGCAGTGCCTTGTTGTCACTGTTCCCTAATTCGAAAGATTATTCTTCCTCCCTGAAATATTTTACCTGCTGTTGGGGAAGGGGTGGTTGATAGATATCGATAATATGAAAACAATTTGGCACCTTGAAATGTGTTCAAACAAATTACATTACTCATATTAACGAGTTGTGCACATGAAGCCCTTTAGTATGGAACGCCATAATAAACCATAATTTAGTAATTAAAATCCACTTTTCAGTATTGTTTTAAGTCTTCGCTTACGTCGATACTAATTGTTACCCTATCATATTGTAACATACAGCAGGTTTCCTATTGCTGTTATTACCAATATACGAATTTCAGCAATAACATTGGTATATTTTACAGCTTTCAATGAACGGCTGGAACTTAATCCTATATACGGGATGTCAAAATGTGCACCACGATTCCACAACGGTGCATGCTTTAAACTCCATACATACAGTAACGTAGTAAAGGTGGTCTTTCATTTCAGAACATTTATTAGAAACCTCTGATCCTTCAATCCCCAACCCCCACCCCCACCTCGGGAACTCCCTGTTGGTAAACTCGACTATAGTTGTAAATTCTTAGCTTTGTAAGCGCAATCTATGAAAGGTAAAGGTGTGAAACTTCTACACAGCACAACAACGTTTGATGTTTGTTATATACCGTATGTTGTACACAAGCCACGGGATGCGGGGTGTTTAAAAACTCGTGTTATATAGCCGAAATTGTAACGTCCTAAAATTTCCCCAATAGAACTGAAGCAAATGAAGCACGCAACTTTTGGCGGTTGTGTTCTTCTAAGAGATTTTCTGAGAATAAACATCAGAGGATGGACAAATGAGACCAGGAATTTTTCAGTGAGGAAATTTTCTATGAATGCAGCTTGGGCATTTTTTTCTGTTTACTATAGGTCTGTCTAACATGTCGCTTTGTATGTGTTTTTGTGGGGAGGAGGTGGGGGTGAGGTGCTGGTTTATTTTAAGCATGCGCTTTTATGCATCATATATACTTTCGTTTCTAGATAGAATGTAAAACTTAGATCTCATAAGTGATCACATTTCTCTAGTTTTCGTTATCCTTGGACTCACGTTGTCTGTTTGAATTTTGGGTGACCTATATATCTCTGTAGACTCAAATCACTCACCTCTTTGGCAAGTGGCCATAATTGATATCGCTTTAAAGGTTATTGGGCTTGTCTATGCTTCCAATTTTAACCTCCCTTCCGTTTAAGAAATGTTTGGTTTCTTTAGTAGGAAATGTTTGGTTGTTCGCTGTGTGTGACTATACGTTTATTGTGCATTCACGCGGATAATTTTATAGATACTATTTGTTTTATTCTCGTTGTAATATATTTGGCTGGCGTTAGATAATTTCAGACCAATTTCCTCACCCTTTTTCTGATTGTGCATGGTGTAAAAGTGAGACCATTGAACTCCCAACAGGATCAGACTCTTACAGGAGTTCACAAGTTCATTTCACGGTTTTTATACAGTTCGAACTTTTAGAGCTATACAGAAAGCCTACACCAGGACCGTTATTTATTATAGATATCGTTCCTGTAAAAAATATCAGTAAGTCCACTGTTACTAGCAGTTATGTGAACGATTGGTGTAACCAAAAACGAAGTGGAGGGAGCTGCCGTAACTTATTGCAGGCATTGAATACAACAACAATTCAAATACAACAGAAACTAGAACTGCATTTGCCTGCAAATACTCAGTACTGTAGTGCGCGTGGAGTGCTTGCAGTATTAGGAAGAACATTGCGGTTGTTTGTGGTGTTATTTCTTGGTCGCACAACACACCAGGCAGTATAGTCATGAAGGTACCTACAAAGTGAGGGCGCTTGTGAGCTCCGTGACAGGCTCAGAATAGGTTGGCTACGCAGCTAGCCTCTGAAACTACAAATGTACAGAGACTATATGAAACTTTAATTTTCAACGTCCAGTCATGTAGGTATATCGATCACTTGACCAGTAATGCCAATATTGTAGCGCGCACGCGCAATACAATCATTCGTCGAAAGTCTCTTCCCATCAGGATTTATCAGTTAACACTAAATGGTACAAGCTGCAACTTTTCCGTTGAATTTGCCACATTCTACACGGTTTGAGAAAAACCCCACAGTGGTTTGGTGAAATGACCGACAGCCACGCAAGATGCCGTATACAATTAAAAATAGCCACTAGACCATAAGTAATTAATTGCTCCCATTGACTTAAACACACTAAACTTGTCATTTCCCAAGGCCACTAGAGCATGGATATAGAGGTTTTTAACTGACATGTCCTACCCACCGTATGATAGCTGATGCCATCATGATCGTTTAGATTTTGAGCTAGAAGAGCACAAAGTTTAGCATATTGCTCTCCAAACCCATCTGCCAGCTCTCGCTGCGGAATCTTCTTGTTCCACCCAAGATCTTCTAATACCTTAAATCACATTCAGTCCTCCAGATTTTTAGACTTTCGGTACTTTATTTCGTCCTATTCAACATCCAAGCATCAAAAAGAATGATGATGACTCAGTAAATGCCCCAAAAGTCAATACATTAGATCACTTTAGGTGTATTTTCCGACAAATGGTTAACCTCTCAGGCTGACGTGCACTATACTCTAATTGTAGTGTGTAACCAATACAGAAACGTTGTACAAAGCCGAAGCCAAAGTGAATTTATCAGGTCACACATCCGGAGTCTATGCATGCTACATTCTACAATAACGCCCTTATTACCTTTCGGGAAACATTGCATACTGTATAGTTTTGATTTATATACTTTTATGTTTCTAATTCGTAACGACTACGCGAAAGTATTTGCATAGATAGCTGACACAGCTTCACAATTATGTATAAAGCTGAGCCGGGTGAGCGCACCCTCCATTTTGCCACAGCTTCTCAAAGTGGAGCCCCCCCCCCCCTCTTAGAACCCTCCTCTCGATGACTTAACATCTTACATGGCAACTTGACGTTTTGACGAATCAACCCGAGATGTCAAGTTAGCGTAACTCGGCATCTCGACAAAACTTCAATATTTTGTCGAGATGTCGTGTTATGCTAACATGGTAACTCTACGTCGGTTGAAGAGCCGTTTCAATTAAATGTTCAATGCGTTTGCAAAACGACTTTTCTTCAAATAAAAAAAAATCCAGATTTTGCACCTTTGATTATATCGTACTGAACGCCACTTTAATTTGAGTAGAAACATCATCAATTATATATCATTAAACACTTACATGCATGTCAAATGCACTTTGTGTGTAAACTTGTATGATTAATCGATCACATTGGCCTATATTTTTTTTAAGCACCCTACTCGATTAATTAAGATTTACTGAAACAGACTTATTATACTTTTCATAACAAAAGTTAATAACCAAAAATACAGCTATATGAAGACAAGGCTTGGATTTTCGTGTAATTTTGCTTGAATTCAATGTCACGGTTTTAAAGCCAATTTAATTTTTTCCCTCCTTTTTATTGGGAAAACAAGGTCAAATCATGCGATTGTCCGTTTCTAAATTCGCTAAGTGAGGCTGCTTTCCTTTAAAAAAAAATTCTGTCCTGTTTCAGGTAGGACAACCATAAAGAGTAAAGATCGACGAAAAGCGCATGTACCCCGGACGCCCGATGTGTCGTCATGGTTACCGAAACAGCTAACTTATGCCGTGTGCGCATATTAGGCCATTAATTAGGCCAATATAACTCTATTCCGGGGCTAGGATTTGGACACCATATGTTGAATCGAACATATTAAATACCGTCACCGCGTCTTCGTATCATACATGACCCCCGTCCAATGTTGCGTTTATGTTCCATTATTCTGTAATTCGACCAGCACCCTGATCCAATTTGAAGCATGAAATTGGAAAAACGGGCATATTTTTTAAACGAGGTTATACTTTTACAGGGCTGCAGTCAAACAGACTTGAGATAATCATGAGGGGCAGGGGGTATATGTGGTCTTCCCCAGGTGTGAGCTCCGCGTCTCATAAAGAAATATCTATAGAAACAGTGGTCCTAATGAAACGTTTTTACGTGTAATTAAGTCAACGTATAAAGTGTTCAAAGTGTTAACATTTATTCATGTTTTGTTGCTGTTGTATTTACAGGACGTAAAATATCTCATGATGCAGACGGCCAACGCCGCAGGATGGAGAAAGCGTCAAGGAACGGTATGGCTGAGTATCAGTATATTACGTAATAGGCTGGATGATGAGGATACAACCTTCATCTTAAGAAATGGATTCAGTATATCAACAGTGTTTTCGACGGTATCTCCTTTACTGTTTGCAAGGAGGAGAGAGAAAGGGGGTGGGGGGGTTGTAGGCGCCGACAAGTTTGATTCGTTGATGATACTATAACACGCAGTATGGAGTAATAAAATGATGGGTGTTAGTGTTTGGCAGAATATTGGGTATATGCATGTAGCCTTTAATTTATTCAGGTTTGGAAAACGACGAACCTTTACCTCGATTGTGCATAGCGAACAATTGAAAATCAAAGATGTCCACGGATGACCTGCTAAGGCAAGATGTCGGTGCTCTTACCTGAAAATGTATAATACACGTTTACAGTATAACTGAGAATTTATGATTCCGCCCTATCGTTATATGCAAAGAATGCTAGACATTATTGCTGTATCTGCTATGAAGATGTTGAAGACATAGACTATAAGTGTTTATGTCTATGGCTGAGTAGGAAGAGAGTTTAATGATGTCACTAATGCCACATATAGACAAATGACATATTTGCATGGCGGGAGAGGTCACCATGGTAACGCCCTGGCTGCTAAAATTAGTACTAACATGTGATGTACGTCTGTCGATCTCCAGTTTGATAAAGCAGCTCAAATTACGAGAATGATTCCATCAGTAAACACAACCACTCTGCGGAAACCAACTTCACCCACGCTTGCCCCTCTTGGGCGAGACATCCGGTTTAGAATTAAAACAAAAAATAGTGACTAATAAATCAGGAAGGGAGTGGTTGATTCTTAACGATATCAAATAATTATTTAACAAAAGCCCTTCAAATATTCTACTTTTACAATTTGATTTCAAAGCAATGTAATAACTTAATGGCATGGTGGGCACTTCAAGATCTTACGATGATTATTTCCAAAGATGAATCCCCAGGGGGAGGGGTGACAGAGAAATGAGACTTCGCTCAGCTGTTTTATTAGGAATTTGCATGGCATGCCATGCAAATATTGTGACGTTGTGAAGAAGTTATCATTACTTCAACCATGGAGGTTTTTACCTCCATGCTTCAACCAACTGAACGAAGGGGAGGTAAGAGGGGTCGGCACGGGTTTGGCTGTAACTTATCCCATCTGCTTACTTTTCAAAACAAATTTGACAATTATCATACAGAACTATGCACATCCCCTGTATACGATACTTTGCATAGCATATGTACTAAAGACTGCTCTGCTTTGCGTATTAAAATCTGGGCGGAGTTTGTTATTATAATCCCTTGCTTTCAGGCTACGTAAGTATGTGACTTCATCACTCTAGACAAAGGAGCGTACGTTCATCTATAGCTCGAGTGACGACGAATTGACGTGTAAAGTCACGTCATATATGTTGGTGTATATACGCGGTACTTATGGCAATGAAACAGAACCAGGTGCTTGTACATTGTTTTCTATGCCATTACGTCATCTGTTAGTTATGTATTGATTACTAACAGTGCATCAACACTCTGGTTCCGAAATATATGCAACGTTTCCTAAACAAAGTAAAGTACATGAAAGCGTTGAAGACCACCTGGTCATAAAAAAGAGGTAACTTTAAACTGTTTCCTCTTCCTCTATTTTTTTTATCATTTTAATAGGCCAATTTACCTTCCATTCCAGAAACGAGATTTGAAAAAGATGCAATGGCGGATATTTTGTATGAAAACAGAAGAATAAATAAAGGTAAGGATATGTAGGTTGTGTATACTATATGATTGTACTTTGGGTAGATGGTCACTGCAGGAGAATGACACAGTAAAGGGGACGCTCTCACCGTATAAGTCAAACAGAGACGGTTAATTATGTTTACCTTTAACCTACCAATCACAAAAACAAAGCAAGTAGTATATAAGGTATAGTGTTTTCAGAAAGTGTAACGTATAATGGTCATCTAAGTGTCACGCTTAATCAAGTATCGTACGTCCAGACCCAAGGCAGTTTCCCGGCAATTTTAATTTAATTCTATTTGATCATGGAGCTATTAACGTTAATAGCTCCATGATTTGATACAGGGGGATGAGAAAGTATACTCTTTAGGAGACTGTCAGCAAGTTTAGCATCTTCACATTCGGACCGCATGATAACCTTTAAAAAACGGTATGTGTCAGAAACTGCACATATTGTGCACTTTTATTCATAGAGATGGCGTTCCATATAAGGTAGGACCATGGTCGTGTCTTTGTCTTGTAACGGTCCAGATAATGAAAATCTGCCTGACGATATTGTGAAAACTGAAAAGTGAGTTTTTCATAGGGGCTAGCAAGTCATAAGGGGTCGGTTTGACGCGATGCCGTAAAGTTTTTGGGTGTTTTTTTTTTCTCGATTAGGATGTGGTCCCGAGTGTCTATTCTTTTAACAAAAATATTCGCACTGAATAAATCTGCATGACAGTGAAGTGAACATCATCAAAAGATCGCCTGCAGCATTCTTCAAATACCGCACTGTGTATGCTTCTATCTATGATAGGCTTTACACAGGCTTAGTGCAGTGTTTATTTGTAGAACGTTATAATGTGACTTATTGAAACTAAGTTGCGAGATACATGCCAATCGTAACATTTCATTAACCGCCATCAAAAGAACAGAAGAAGATTAGTAAGTTATAATCGCTGAAACTGTATGATTGCATCCGATATTTATCCTATTATATTGACGTAGGGAAGTATTTGGGCGGTTTTTACTTTCCGTTATTCCCTGAGTGCGTGGTTATCATTAATATAGGCTAGACAGGTCATGGTTAATG
>KN883574.1:71351-83804 GCA_000934455.1 Apostichopus parvimensis | reverse complement strand
CAGATATACAAATACTATTTCTAAAGACTAAAGAAAGGTTCCCTATAGAGAAGATCTAGGTTAACCTTCCTCAGTAACCTAGTATGGCTTATTATGTAGACAAGTCCAACGTTTCCATGGTCGTCTTGTCATGAGGCGACGAGCTTCAAATATAGTGTATAACGCATTATTTACATCACTCCGCACTAACCTGTCTCCAGTACACAAGCACTCCGATCAACCCTAACGCCAGAACTGGTAACATTCTTGCACAGTGCCCCCAACAACCATCCTCAGAGGTCCTCCTGAACCTAGTTTTACCCTTAATGTAGCGGTCAGTAAAACACATTCACGGTTGTTAGTATCTTTATGTCATAGACAATAATACATCCACACATGTCATTTGAGGGATCAATTTACATTTCTCTTTAAGCCGCATATTGAGATCCCGAAATGGGTGGCATGGTATTGCGTGTGTTGTTGTCGGGGCTGGAAGAGGGGTGGGTGGGGTGAGGTAGGATGTTGTCATCACTGAAGTATAATGGAAACCACTACTGTAGAGGGTGAATTTAAACTGCCGCATGTAAACCGTACAATATAGACTGCTCTTATGATGTCAACGCATGAGTCTACAGGTTAAGTGGCGACCAAAGGTCATCTTAGGTCAAACCCCGTAAACCTTTGTATTTAAACAAATCTACAGAATGATGCTGACAAATACTATGTCTCTCCCAAAGCCCTGTATACCTCATTAATGTTACGACGATTGATCCCACCAACATTTTGTAATTACAACGAATATACTACACTTTTAGCTATCATAAACCTGTTGGAATGTTTTTTTCCTTCAAATCCTAAAGTTGCGTTGTAGCGCCCTTAAGAAGGGCAGAAATGAGCCGTTCAGCCAGTTAAAACTGATGTGAAGTCAATTGTTGAAACAGATAACTTTGTTTCCATCATAAATTGGCAAGTTTCACGCTTTAGTTTCCACAGAATTCATCAAAATGATTCAAATGGTCATCACTTCCGATCTGTTACATCTCGTACATTCCTGTGCATTTTTGTAAAGACTGATATAATATATTACATCAATATTATATAATTGTTTTTATCAATTTTCACATGTTGGAGGATTGTATATTTTGTATATATTTTTAAATTTTGGAGGATTATATATATATATCGTTAACATCATGCATTGAATCGACACATAGTTCCTTGTTCATTATGTCGATGATGTATGCATGCTGTAATGTGTTATCACCTATCTTCTTCTTCTGATTATGACAGGGGACAGAGAGAAAAGAATTATATTCGGTGCTATGCAACGTTTTCATGAAGAGTCCTGTATCAAATTTCGGAAACGCACAATCGAGCCAGACTATTTATTTATTACTCCAGGAAAAGGGTATGTCACATTATCGACAATAAGTAGGCTTCATATTATACATTTCGTAATCAGGTGTGCTTCATCTTTCTCTCCCCACCAACCCCACCCCTCCCCTCCTCTTCCCATAATATAATTCGGACCCAATCAAATCCACGGACGTTAGAACGGTGGCGCTGTTGTATAACTAATTTAAGTTAGGAAACTGAAATGGATAACATTTCGACTATTCACACCATTTTCGTACATCGATTACAAATTGTTGATAACATTTTTATGCTTTCTTACAGTTGTTGGTCAATGGTCGGTAGACAGGGTGGTATGCAAAAATTATCCTTGGTTGGAACCTGTAAAGTCCGGAAAGGTACCATTATGCACGAACTCATGCATTGTCTAGGTTTCAGGCACGAACATAACAGACCTGACCGAGATGAGTACATTAGAATAATGTGGCAAAACATTGAACTCGGTAAGTACATTTCCAATAGTGGATGCATAAATAGTTTCCATCGGTGGGCGAATTGTATGTGAAGAGAGGTGGAAGGAACAGAGTATACCGCCTCCCATTAACGGACGGCATGTTGTGAGCAAGTACCTGTAACCCCCCCCCCCCCTACCCTCCCAGGTCAAGGGCCCCAGCATGAGGAATTTCAGGAAAGGCTAACCAACTTTGTTTTTCCAGTATTGTCCCTGCAAAATTTAAGATAGCGAGTCGGGAGGATGTGGGGGGGGGGGGGGGGGAGGTATATGAAGCATTATTACCCCGGAGCGTGGTAATCCGGTGTGACAGTGTATAATCTCCCCCTGAGTAATTTCTTCGAGGGAATAATATAACTCAGTGTAAAACATCCTACCGGATAAAATAACCCTGTATTACTACATATCCGACAACTCTGGATAGGCTATGTGATCAATGCTGTTCAAGTAGGCTAAACAAAGGGGAAGTTATACTTAAATCAAACCATAGAAAGTACCATAGGACACGTCAGGACAAAGGTTATACCAGCGTTAAAATACTTTGAGGCGGAGGGGGGGGGGCGGGGCTCTGGGAAGGGGAGATTATACACTGTTACACCGGTACTGTTGTCGCGCGATCAATGTACATCGAGACATCAACGAACTGCAGTTGACCAAATTGCTTGACGGGACAGGACTGGTCAAGTTAGTCGGTGGAGGAGCTGCCTGAAACGAACTACAAGATGGATAGAACAGCATGAACCCCCCCACCATATAATGCTGATGGGGTAATGCCCATTTCTTTGTTTCTATGTTCTTTAATGAGTTGCCCATTTCATAGTATATTATTGATTTCTGTTGAAATTTTGTCAAAGTGAGAGACGTTTATTCGTTTCATATAATTTCCATGAATCTTGATTTCTGAGAGCATTCTTCCTCGATATTGCTTTACAGGTTACAGTGAAAACTTTATCGAACATTCAAACACTGAGGTTGATACGATGAATACAAGATATGATTACTTCTCTATTATGCACTACCCCCTATCGGCCTTCTCTTCCAATGGTCAGTGGACCATTCAACCCCTGGTTCTTTATCACAGCTACGGAGCGGTTGGGAGCCGTCACGACTTCAGCGAACAAGATATCAGCCGAGTAAATCAACTTTACAACTGTGGCGGTGAGCAAACCAATTCATTTTCCTTGTTTGTTTAATAGCTTAGTTTTTCATAGAAACAGTGAAAATTGTTAGTGATGTCCTGAAAAATTGAAATATGCTATGGAGTACGAAAATGGTCACTTGTAACTATTTCAACAAGCTTTAGCCTATGCATGCATAGTTATGCATGTGCTAGAAGTTGTCGTTTGTAAATATAGGTCAGGCCTATCCTAGTAAACCCATAGTGTCCTCCTTGAAAAGATTGCTGATAAAAGGTAGCAATTTGGGCTGGTTGGGGGGGGGGGGAGATGGGGTGGTTTACCCGTAGATGTATAAGAGACTGCTCCGCGAAGACGAAGCTCTCCAAAAGAGGCTCGCGTAACTGCATTTTGTTTTACATCTGTAGTATTAACAAGGATCGGAAACATGTAGAAAGAAGCTAGACAAGAGAGGGGGACATTAGACTGGCGTAAAAAAGTTGAAATTTTGAGAAACTTTGATGTATATCCTTGCAATGAATGATTCTTTTACAGCGTGTACAGATCAAGATAGTTTATATTGCCCAGTATGGGCAATGAGGGGCGAATGCCAGCGAAATATTGCATGGATGGCCGAACACTGCCCTCTAAGCTGTGATACGTGTCCAGACACGCGGGGAAGCAGAAGAGGTTAGTGACATCCCCACCACATCCCCACCCCACCACATCCCCACCCCCACTCCATCAGCCCTATGTTCAAATATTCACTCTCTTAACACACGGTTATGACAAAATAACCAAACTCTTGTTGTGTTCAATAAAGATTAGTTGCAATGCGACCAAACCTGTTTATCATACTTAGTCTATGTTTTCCCGCGTTTTCTTGCACCACAAAACAGAGCATGCAGACGGTTCACAAATAGATTGAAGATTCGAATACAGACTGTTTTAATAATTCGCAACTTCGAACTGCCTGCATCAAGGACCTGCAGTCTGTCACCCTCCAATCCCCCAATACCTTCCATTTTGCTTATGAATTATGAAAAAAGAAAACCTACAAATAACAATTATTAATTTATTTCTTCTGTAATTATAATCTATGCAAGAATGAGCAAACTTTCTGGGTTTTTTTGTGTAAAACTAGCCTCGTTTCTGTTCTAAGGTATATCGTATGCCGTTACTATAACGGTAGAATATAGTCGAACCAGACTGGAGAAACTTCAGTATGAAACTTCATGTTGGTGACATCCACGTGCAACCAAGAACACTGGTGTCCATGGTTACTCATGGACATCATCAACATGATCTGAGCCACATGTCCACCGACCACTTTTAGATCACTGCGGTCTTTACTGGATATCTTAATTAATTTCTATCGTCATTCTGAGAAATTCTCCCCACTCCAATTCTCTCTTTTCCCCTTCTCCAGTTTATGTAAAAAATTGTGATGACAGCAACGAACAATGCCCACATTGGGCCGAAAGAGGAGAATGCTCTCGGAATCCATCTTACATGGAACGCCATTGTCGCAGAAGCTGTCTCCTGTGTTACGTCGATGTAACCTGGAGTCAGGAGGAACAAGAATCAGAAGAAGAAGAGAACGAGGGTAGGAATGTATAACATTAACAATGCTATCAATGAATATTCATTGCAAATATGCATAAAACATTAACATTGATTCAATGATATAACGGTGAGATCTAAAGAACTTCAAAAAGTTTCATTATTGGTGAATCGTCGAGTCATTCTATAGACATTTTACAATAGTGGAATCATTTAATAATTATCCTGCGAGTTTAATGTCAAAGAGCGCCCCTATATTTATGCCTCTTTTTTTTTTTTTTTACTGATAAGTCCTGCTGTACATGCAAACATATAATGCGTCACCGGTGATGTTGCACACTATAACCTCAGCACATACTGATGTTTAGTCGTTGAATATTTATATTAACTAATCTAAATTTTAATCTGACACACGGCCCACTCAGAAACTTACATAAACAATTATTAAACGTTATGCACTTGAATAGTTGTTTCTTAAATTTAGCTTGACCTCAACTTGTGAACCTTAACTGCAGAAACCTCGCATTTGTGTTGTTTTAGCTTTCTCTCAACAATAGCTGAAATCTGCCCAATTGCTTCGATGATATGTTTTTGTTATCCGTGCATACCGTTTTATCACGTGTTCTTAATGATTTTCTTTCAATTGCAACCACCTAATAACGGCTTCCCTGAACGAAGTTTGATTATGATTTTACTTTGCTGTATTTCTAACTTTGGCTTCCAATCGGTATTCTTGTATATATTTCTAAGGTCCTAGAACATTGAACTCATTATTTTACTTATATATGGCCACAAAAGTGGGGTTTAATATCCTACACATAATAGCATATATCTGCTCATAGGCCTATACACGTTACATTCCATTCAATACAATTATTATAGACACATTAATCTCGTCATTTACACATATACTATTATGAAAGACTGCTCCGAGATATTGCTCCATACAGCATTGTAAATTTTAATAGTAAAATTAAAGATACGGTTTATTGGTAAATTTCTAGTGAAACTAACTAGCTAAGAATGCAGATAAAGAATACTAATGATCTTGATTCCGTATAAAACTACAGCAGCAACTAGACTCTCCTATACTCTCTGTTAAATGGTGAACGGCATTAACGGACTTAACATAAGCAGTGAGAAGGAAGGACACAGTGGTGCGGTTAGGGGAGTAGAGAGAGAGGGGCGGGGGGGGGGGGTATAAAAGGAAATGAATTATGATGGAATTTTATCAGACAGCTAGATGTTGTGGCATACGGTACAGTTATTTTGGGCAGACAAAATTTGTCAAAAGACTGGCAGATTCTGTTTCTATGTGCCACATGGGATGATATGTTGACAAACGTGTAAGCAAAACTTTCAACCTAAGAAGGGGACACTAGTTTTAAGTCATTTTCGTGTAAAGGGTGTGCGGTGGTGGAGATGATGAGGGATTAGGGAAAACTTAAAAACAATATTAGATAATGATCCCACTGTAGCTTGTTATTTTCCTTTGTGTTAGAATCAAATAATTCAAACAGTTTTACCATTCTGCTTTCGCTTGCAATTCCGTTTCTGCCGCACGAGTTCAATGTGAAAGAGAAAACATCATAAACTCATGCTTCCGCCTCTCTTCGATACCATTTCGATATACGAACGTTGCTTCCAGGTGTTATTGCGCGAAAGTTTCAAACTTTATGGCTACATATGAACTGCTGTAACGTTTATGTTGTCAAACGTTCAACGTTTAATGCATTTCATTGAATATTCCATTATTGATTTATTTGATCATCTTATTTTAATGTTGCTTAAAAATTGTTCTAATTTGTTTTGTTTCCTTCATGTTTTATACATATGTATATTTTTTATATCTTTCTGTTTATGAAAGTTGTTTCTTACTTTGTCAGTTTCCTCCAACACTGCTTCTTAATATATCCATATACACTTTCATGACTGAGGTCAGGCCTGCCAAATGTAGCAAAAAGTGGCAAAACAATATTTGAATTATTCCGTTGAGTTTCGCAGAAAAATTTGCGTAGAAAATCTTCGTCTTATATACCCTAAACGTGTTTATAGAGGTAATGGGAGGGGTGAGGAGACAATTGAATGTCCAAGTGGAGAAAATATTCTGAGGAATGGTAATAAAATATGTACATATGCTTCAGTAAGGGGACATACTTTATAGGGGTGGGGGGGGGGGCTACCGGGCACCTTTCAAAGTAACATTAATGTAATTCTTAGCGACCATTCTTGTATCTAACATATTTTTGGGCAAAACAATCAAACCTGGTACCGTTGAGTTGAAATTTCAATGAACCAGACTTCCAACATTTGAATTGGGTGTTGAGAGAAGGACGGGAAATAAGCCGGAAGGGAGGGATAAGGGTGGTTTTGCCACATTCAAGAACAAATAATATTGGTCTGTTACATTGGTGTCTGCAGGATTGGAAGATCTCTTGAAAAAAATTCTCATCTTCAAAATTACAGTTAAATTTATTTGTCATTTTACGCTACAAACCACAGGCCTGGCCTCTATATCTCAGTCATAAAGTTTCGCACGCAACTAATGTAACCCATTCCATATTCGTCACTCTTCATACCCTTCTGGGCTAACCTGCAATATTCTTCACAGAAATGTGTAGAGACCACAATTCTCTATGCCCAGAGTGGGCCGCCCTTGGTGAATGTATACGTAGTCCTTACATGATAACAGACTGCAGAGAAAGCTGTCAACTTTGTCAAAGCAACAGTATTATCAACAGAGGTAAATATCAGAGGAAAAATACCGTATGATTTAATCGTGGAAATGTTGACAATGCGGAAATACTTATCACGTGACCGGGGACGGTGATATCCCGGGTCACATGAGTATGAGCATGACTGACAAGCCGCATGAGTGTATGTATGACAGTAAACGTGAATATGAATAACACCACGTGAGGACGAGGTTAGAAAACGTGGGTTTCGAAGTAAACTCTGCAGATTTGAGTATGGTTGTAAAACGTTGGTAAGTGAAAGTCATCACGTGACTTGCAACGGTGCTGTTAAAACCATGATTATTACGTACTGTAGATTGTATTATTTTAAATGGTGACTATGATTGCCACATATAGTAGTGTAGCCTCCTCCAGTGTAATGTTACAACGTGAGTATGAATTCAGGAACATTATTTTAAGTAATTATTCGTAGTACTGAAGTTGCTACCAGGGCCTTCGCCAATGAGGGTGTGTGTGTGGGGGGGGGTGGGGCTACATCCTCGGGGCTCCTTCGTTCATCCGAAGATATATCAGAATGAATGGATATCGGTAGGAAATGAGATATGTTGGATCCAGTCAGATTATGGAAAACTGACATGAATGAGCTTGCAACCTTCAAAGCATTTAATCAGGTCTATGCAGACCTTTTAACTGACCTTTGACCTTCTTTAACTATAATAAGCGGTCTCATGTATGATATTTGGGGGACATTTTGACGAAATGGTAATGCTAAGAAAAATTGACATCTTACCGTTGACCTATGACGTAATCGTCTACAATGATCACTTTCTTACTTCGGTCACTAAGGGGCATATTAACAATTTGAGGTACATTGGCTCGTCGGTTTAGAGGGCTTACTAGCTTACAACCAGACCTTGGTACACATATATTTGTGATGGCTTTACCCTTGTCCGAAATTGTGAATCTTGCTCGTATTACTAGGTTGCTATGGTACCCACTAGTGCTTTATCTTGGTTATATGTTGCTAACAAATGACGTGTTATTCAGTGATAGTAGTCTGAAAATATGTTCTCTCCCACCCCACCCCACCCCACCCCACCCGCTCCGGTTCCCTTATCTTTGCTAATCTTTAATATGATACTGTTTTTGTCTTCCTAGCTTTCTAGCCTACCAGCATAATGCATTGCAATTTCATTAACAAAATGTAAACATCGTGTAGATATGCCTCACTCGCGCAGCATTACTTAAAACTTATTGTAATTGAACAATTTACGTACGTTTGGACTATGAGTACTGCAGAAAAAGTATTGCGTGATTGTTTCATATACGTTTTAGTTGTAAACTCAGTTTATATTTACGTTGTTCATAATCTGCGTATCACCAGAGCATGGTACCAGAGCGGTCAGGTAAACCATTTAAAGACGAAATCAAAACACCTTGACAAGTGACGCAAAGTGTACACAATCATGGTCATATACTGCTTCAGGTATTATATACGTTACTACTAGTAACATATATATGTGCATATATTATATTTGCTATTGTATAAATTATGTCTATGAGAGTACGAACTCACACCTAAGGACCCCGAAGAGGTTAATGAGGCAGGGCAGAAGTAAGGCCAATATCCAATGGTGCTGAAATTTCGACCTGTCGTGGTGGCACCATGCCTGCTGAGGCTGCTGCTAACGATTGCTGTAAAAGTGATTGGGCCCTTCCTCCCCTCCCATGTCATAGGCCGTGCTTACACTCGTTTCTTTGTCTATTTGTCGCCCAATGCCCGTCCATCTAGCAGTACTAGTGTCAGCCCAGTGTAAGAAATAACTGGTCTCATCATAAACTCTTTGATTGGGGTGGGGGCGGGGGTGGGATGGGAAGAGCCGATTGCATTCCCACCGAGAAGATAGTGTGATTCATTTCCGTAAAATCGTTCTTCAAATAGTATTGAAATATTTAGGTGAAAATTCTGAGATAAAAAGTCAACATTTTGAGATTTGGGGACACTTTTTTTCCTCCCATGTCCCTGTTAAGCCATTGTAATTTTTAACTATTTTAGTCTAGCTTGTTTTTTTTCTTCAAATATTACCAGTCATCATACTTTAGCACACATTATATTCACCGTAATTTAAGCGGAGAATGTGTAGAACACATCTGGGTGGAGATACATTGTGATTATATAGGTACGCTTGTCTATAGGAGATGATGTACAAGGGAAAGGGGGGGGGTGAGATAAGAGGGTCCCTTGTTCATTGCCTTCACCAATTAAATACAAATATTTTATGAAGGCTCTACTATCCCAGTCCACCTTCTAGGAATTGATTAGGAACATCCAGTCGCAAAATTCTTTGAAATTAATTCCAAAGTTTACGATCAGTCAAACCTGCACATGCCACACCCCTCACCCCCCCCCTTTCCCGGCTTCACCCTCCGCCTTTAGAAGCCCGAGTAGGTTCTATATCAACACGTCGACTCAACAGCAAAGAGGACAAATGTTAGCGACTTAAAATATATTTCACCCTTTTCAGCTTGCCAGGACCAAGAAAGCAACTGTGCAGATTGGGCCAGAGAGGGCCTATGTGGAACCCATGCAGCCTACATGTTAAGACACTGTAAGAAGAGCTGCAAGGTATGTAGCAACAGGCCTAACAAAGAGGCGAGAGGGGGACGGAATAGACTCGGTGAGGTCAGCAACGAAATCCTTGATGAGACAATACACCGGGATGAAGATGACAATGTTGCTGTTGGTAAGATGCCTTTTTCATCTCTCCTCGCGTTGGAAATGGGGCTTTTGCAAAAGAACACTGCGTTAAGCTTCCACAGGAAGTTAGCATTGCCAAAGATGATTGTTGCCGCGGTAGTGGTTAGATTGGGAAAGTTCATCATCATTTGGAAAGCTTTTGTCTCTGTGTTTGTATCGAATCTGTGACATACTCCCTGGGCTTGGTTGGTAGGATTCTAAAAAACATAAATGGATTTCTAGAAAGCAAGTTCAATTGTCGAAAATATTATTGAGTCGATCATCATTACTGATGAAAGGGGGAATAATTTGGCAATCATGAATCAAATTAATTAGAATTTCCACTCGATAAATATTAAGTCAAATATATGCATACTATAACTGAATGACTTTCCTATTCCAATGTCCTCCATTCCAACACAAAAAAAACTTTCCTTGCAGCCTTTCATTCCATCATCTCCAATTTCATCTCAAATGAGAAAATTACCTGATTGCTCCTATATTCCACCATATTCATAATTAAATCTACCACCCCAACCCTAAGTCCTTATCCTAGCCCCTTATCCTTCCCCCCCCCCCTACCTCTCGATGCATCTTGAAAAAAAAAACCATTTGCTCTGTTCATTTCCAACCATAAAATCCATCCCGATTTGAAAAGTAGTTTTTGAATAATGATTAATTGTATGAAAGGTTACTAAGGTAATAAGTTAAAACCAAGACACACCCCTCTTGAATATTCAATATGATAATGAGCCTTACCAAAGCATGATCAATTTGGATTCATATTTAAATTTCATCCCAATATGCACCTCCTTCTATAAGGGGTGTTTATAGGAAAAATTGATACTGTAATAAACTTTTTGTGGGATGACAACATTAGCATGCATATTGACATGGTGACATTAATATTCCAAGATCATAATTAAACTAAGGTAAATATTTTGAAATTTTAACCAATTTAATAATGGATTCCGAATGCAGGTATCAGAAGGGTAGCATGCTCAAATTTCTCATACCTTACAAGAGCCAAACTTCTTCATTTATCTCCAGTGGTATTTCATTAAGGCATTTCTGGGTATCAACTATTAACTTAACATTATTTAAGTGCTTAGCATTTCCAAATTTTGTTGCATTGCAGCTGAAAAGACAAACACAAAAATGCATTTCATTGGTTGATTTTTTTCTTCGTTTTAATTTCATTAAACTCACTAATATTGTCTTTTCATTTTTGCAATCGCCAGCAAAAACAAGAAAACCCAAAAAATGTATAAAAAAAAATGTATCCAAAAAAACAAAAAGCGGCTTCTTTCCAATATTACAGATTTTAATCTATTGAATTAATTATATAATTGATGACATCCACTGGTGCAACTCTGCTTAAACTGTACATTTCTGTACAAATTTCTCAGGCAATGAGCAGAAGTCATAAATATGAAGAAAATTTGATACTAATCTAAAATCACTTTGCATATTAAAATGGCCTGAGAATGTTGATATGAAAGTATGTTTTGTCTGTTTGCATGTAGCTGTTTTGTTCATTTGTTATGTGAAAATGTTTCATGTCTGGTGTTCCAATCATCATACATACATATTATAACTGATGGTGTTTCACTGGATGTACAGTGCTTCATTCATATAACCCGATGGTGTTCTATTTATCGTTGGGTGTTCGGTGCATCACTCGTATATATGTGGTGTTCCTATATAATTGGGTGTTCGGTGCATTGTTCACACACTTACTAGCTATCATTTGGTCCACGGTGGTTGTGTGGTACTAAGATTTGAGGTTGTTCAGTTTCAGACGGTAAGTAAAACATTTCTTTCTTCTCATTCGACTTTACTGTCAATATTCTTGTATTAACAGTGGATGTAGATTTCACTTTCATCATCTCGATATTTGAGGCTGTTGAGTAGTTTACAATATTGATCAGACTTCTTTAATAAACATAAAGAGATATGACTTTGTATTACAACATAACTACCTATTTTTTATTAGAACTCTTGCAAACTCAGTTATAAACACACATATACAGACACACAAGTTTAAAAGTGCGAAAAATACATAACATAAAGTTCTCCCAGCAATGTGCACTGATTTTCAAACTATACAGTGTTCCACAAACCCAAAACTTCATCCTTCTTATTCCCCCTTCTCATTCTTAAGCCACTTTGAATTATGCAATTTCACACACCCATACCATAGCATGCACCACCCTTCACATCAAGCCTAGAAGTTTTCACAATTTTGCCATGCATGCTAGAGTCTGGTGTGCCTCAAAATGTCCCTAGTATTAGTTTTCACTCCACCAGCCTTGTTGGAAAGTGTCATCTTGGATTATTTGCTTTTATGTTATGGAAGGTGGTAGGGAGAAGGGGGGAGGAGGATGAGGAGGGGGAGGAGGAGGAGAAGGAGGAGAAGGACAAAACAGAAAATTTGAATACAAGTTGCTCTATGCTGCAAGTTGCTATGCAAAATGTTTCTTTTCCTTTCTCCTCTTC
>KN883574.1:47129-59712 GCA_000934455.1 Apostichopus parvimensis | reverse complement strand
AACTTTTCATCTTTGGAGCAAACTTGACTTTTTGTCACAAATGCTAACGTTTTTATTCAATGAAACAAAGAAATTAACAGATTTATCTAGGCTTGCAATTTGAGCAGCACTTATTAAAACTTCAGCTATAAATAATATTATATGAATATTGACAAAATTCACAATTTTGAGAAGCAAGCCATGTTTGTCTTATAATTCAGCTCTTCATAAACATAATAAGCAATTTGCATAAGCAGACAACAACAAATTTCTCAAATAATTTTGCTGATTATTAATATAAACCTTGCAAAAATAATTGATTTCACAAATAACAAATTAACACCAATTTTAAAGTAAGAAATTAGTATGGAAAATTTCAAAAAGAGTTTTGAATAAGTAAATCTTATTTCTAGCAGACTTTTAGTTGAGTCTTATTATAGATATAATATTTTTTCTCAGAAAATCTGAAAGACAGAAAATTGAGTCTTAAAAGGAATGAAAATAGTCCTCTTTCTTTCGTTAGTCTAGATTCTAAATAATGATCGACGTCTTGTTCTCGTTTTTATTCACAGGTTGTGTCGACAAAGAGAAGAAATGTAATTTATGGGCAACAAAGAAAGAATGCAGAAAAAACAAAGGCTGGTTCCTTCCAAATTGTCGTTTCTCATGCAATGCATGCTCAGAGGCTGTCCCTAGTGAGTTCATAATAATAATAATGATTCAAAAAAAAATTTGATTTAATTTGTGACTTTAATTAAATTTGTATGTAATAGTTAGTAAATTATGTCATTTGCAGACTAGAGTTAACATTTAAAGTTTAAGAAATTTCAAGTTTTGTGTATAACTTCCCACTGGGTTTGCTTTTTATTTATTCCCTTATATAAAAATCCTGAATCTCTTAAAATCCCTTCCCCTGCATCAGAATGAATCTGAAGTGTGCTCATGGAAACACAGTATACACCAACAGTTACCATGACTACTATTAATGGCAACCTTAAAAGAAAGAAATAGTTACAAAGGAATTACCACAACCAAAATAACTGCTGGATAATCACATTTGGTGGACCACTCTACTAGTATTCTGTATGTCCTTAGTTTAGCCAAAACATTCCTTGCTCTTTGATTTATGTAGGGGGTGAACATATGGGGTGTGTTTCTGGGGTAATTAAAGCTGACTCCCATGTAGGGAGGTCTGGGGATATTCTCCCAGAACAGAAAATGAAATATTTAGATGTCAAATTCTAAGGCATAGTTAAAGACTATAAATAGGGTCTATAATTAATAGCTCTAAATGCTTTATGCTTGATTTTCTTTTTGTTCTGATGAATAGGGGGTGGACACCAGTAGCCAATGTTTAAATCTTCTCCACTGAATGTAAACCCCCTATACCTCCACTAAAGATGAAGGGTGCAGGATGCCCCTCCCCCCCCTACCCCCTTCCCCCTCCTCCAAACCCTTTTGGCTAAAACAATTGGGACCATGGACTGAAACCTGCAAACCAGTTTTGGCAGGAGGTGCCATAATCATAATAAGCTTTACATTTGTTGGGAGGAGCTAAAAATAATACGGTTGCTAGGAGTAATGATAATCAACTTGGAATATGAAAATCCGATTTCGGCTTGACAGCTTGTAATTTAACTATCCCTATACAGAGAGCTCTGTGTACTATAGAACATTGTTCTTTGGACATTGAACAGTGCAGTACAGTAGCTTTGTAAGATAACAAATCCTCTTTTCATTTCCTATCGCAGGTTGCGTGGATCAACATCGATCGTGCCGTAAAAAATCAAAGAAAGGACAGTGCGAGAAGAAAGCTAAAATCAGAAAGGAATGCCCATACAGCTGCAATCTATGTGGAAATTAAGAATTAAAAAAAATTATATAGTTCAAACACAGATAATATCTTGAATAATCTGCAATAGTTAGATAAATGCGAGAGGTGGTCTCTTTTGTTCAAAAAGTTATGGATAAACTTCTATGGAATGCTAAAGCAATTAGCACTGCAATAATTGTACCATACATTGTCTTCAATACCTGTTAACCCTAGTGTTTGTATCCTACATGTTGTTTAGTACAAAAGGGATACACGGCCTAAATCCTGGCTACATAATACATATATATATATATGTGATATTTTTGTCAGTCTCTTGCGTAAGGGTTAGGCATATTTGTTACATCAGTACATACAGTAGGAGAAGAGTATGATCCAGTACATGCTATAAAGATTTGCATGCTCAAAATGAACAGGTGTGTCATATCTCCCATATACTAGGATATAGTATGTCACACATTAAGTAATTAGCCTTGATGTGACTACACACGTTACCAAACAATACGTTACATTTGATATGCCTTCATACGCTCAGAGGTTCTGGGTGTGTGTGACTGTTCAATCTCTGAGTTGATAACAATGTAAATGTAACCAAATATATGCAAATTAGGTCAGGACCTCAGTACACCTCCTACCGAGAGAGCGATAGGCACAGAAACACGGGTACGTGAACTTAGTTTCTGGGTTTTCTGTTTTGATTTGCAGAATTGAGTATATTTGGAGTAAACGGTACCATTATCTAGAGGATAAATTGTTGGAAGAATTGATATTTTATCAATATTAAAAATGTGATTTTGCTTATTTAATAGAGTCGGTATACCGGAACAGCTGAAAACTGCAGGCAGCACGTATCGGTATGGATGTCCATTCTGGTATACCATTTTACCTATGTGCCTTAGATAGGTGTAAGTCTCAATGTTGACATTTGTATTGAAGAACAAGATGACATACTACCTACAGTATTACAGTGACAATTATGCAATTTAATATATATTTCATACTTATAGTGGGTATTTTTCTGGCAAGAAAAATGATCTTGCATACACTTACAGATACTTTCGATTTTGACAGTTACGTCAAAGTGATAGGCAGTTTGTCTTGAATACTTTTTGCATTACCTCTAAAAATATGAAAGAATGTTTAGGTTGATGGAAAGACTGGTTCAGAATTTCTGTAATATTCCATGATAGAGACGTTTGTGTTTCTTACTATAAAAATAACATATGTGTGGCTCTCTCTAATGAGTGTGTACAATTTATGGATGACTTCATAAATGTTAATAATCAGCATGAAATGATCACTTTCGTTCAATTATTGCTTCGCTTTTTATTTCAGTAACCGGTGACAGTAAATGTAACAGTAATTAGGATTCCACAGTCCTCTACCTGTTCACATTGTTTGACATTGTCCAAATGGGTCTTATATTTAAGTTGAGAGTTATAACTTTATCAATTCTAACATTGAAGACAAGAGGTTGATATCCCCATCCCCCCCCCTCCCCCAACGGCATCACCAAAATGCTACCATGTTTGAGGTCTTAGATGTTTTTTGTACATTTTTGGCTTTTAGTATTACATATTTCTTATTTTTAGTTTTTTTTCCCCTAACTTCTACTTCATCTCCCACTTAAAAGAGGTCTTTGAAAACAAGTAGTAGAACAATATAAAGACAGGAATGTGGAGAATTATTGAAGAAACAGACATTTTAAATATTTAAATTTACTTACAGCTGTATATGTGAATAACCTATGATGGTCAAAACAATGTTTATATAGTGTATTGGTGTAACAGGCTTTTTTATGGGAGATATTTTTTTGGCATATGATGATGTTTTCATATATATTTAAAAAAAGTATCATACAATATGCTGCCAGGGTGTTTTAAAGTATTCCTTGCTAGAATTCATTTTCATCCTCTTCATTAAAAAGAGGTCAACCTTTCTATAAAGCACTGATTTTATTATTATTATTTTTTTTCATTTTACTTACATGTTCCTCGCAAAAAGAAAAACAGGAAATGTCTAATATTCAAATGTTGGTTCTTATAAAGGACATGCAACTTTTTTGTATTAAAATAGCTGGAAAATTATATTTTGGAGCAAATTTAATTTTCTGAGCTGTGTTTTCTGCTGTGTCTCTGTTTGTTATAATAAGAACAAAAGAACACCTTGATCCTTTTCTGAGCCAGAGCTAATCTACTGGCTCATTCAGTTGATCCAATGTTTGTGGTTACCGCCGGTAACCGCTGTGTGGTTACCGCTTTGTGGTTACCGCTCAGTGGTTACCGTCGGTGCCTTTCAATCATAAGGTCCCCGTTTCGAGTCACTCCCAGATTAATGTATTTCGTCCAGTTATAGAGTTGTTGACAATTAACAATTCATAATCATGGAAGTTAAATATGAATCTAAGAGACTGACTTAGGTCAGCTTGCGGCTTTGATAAGCCAATGAGGCTTCTTCACGAGTTCCTGCTTGCAGGAGGATCTAATATACATACATACATACATGTTACAGTTCTCCAAGAGTTTAAAGCAGACTATTGAATTGGTTTGTAAAATGTGGATCATGCAGACAACCTCCAGGCTAACAGAGATTTACAAAATACATATATTACAAGGTCCCTTTACCTGTTTCTTATTGGCACTAAAAACCTTTGAAAATTTAAAGCATAACTTTACCAACTTTGTAGTAAAGTTTTTTCACTTTTATGCTAAAAGTTACGTTTATTTTCATCCCAAATTATTACTCTGCCTCGAAAAAATATTTTAATTATAATAAATAATAAACAGTTCTTATTAAGCGCCCGTAACAGAAGTCTCAGGGCCCTTTACAAATAAAAAAGTCATAAAATACATAAAGAATACAAGTCAAACACACAGCAAAAGAAGCAAATGACCGCTGACCAGACAAGGAACATGCAACGAAAGAGCAAACCAATAAGAAAACCAGTGTCTGGCCATCGATCCTGACCTATTCTAAAAATAAACCATACCAATTTGATATATTTTGATATATTTATTAACTTTTATGATTAATTTTTTATTTATTTACCCTTTACCTGTTTCTTATTGGCACTATAAACCTTTGAAAATTTAAAGCATAACTTTACCCACTTTGTAGCAAAGTTTTTTTCACTTTTATGCCAAAAGTTACGTTTATTTTCATCACAAAATATTACTCTGCCTCCAAATAATATTTTCAATTATGTGTAGTAGTAGTACCATATAATGCTTTGGTACAAAAGTTGGTTCACAATATAGATTTACCTATAGATGATGACACAGGTGGGATATGTATTTGACAGAAACTAAAGTAACTTGGGTACATTATTGCTCTGGCATTACTGCTACAGTAGTTAAGGTAAATCAAGTGTTGATAGGTACTAAGGTTTGGTTGTATCCTAGCAACTGGCAGAATTGTACTCAACGATTGGTCGATGAACTTTACGCTTTGAGTTAACTCACCACATAAGACGAAGATCCCTCCTCATCTAGTCTTCTTGCTTTGGTGATCTTCTTCCGATGTCAAATCTTTACTTCCTTTTTGCATAAACATGAGGCCAGTCACTATCAAGGTAGCACCAAAAAACCACTGGATTGAATGTACTTCACCAAACATCAACCAGCCTAGAAAAGCCTTCAAGAAATGAAACAGAAATTTGATGGAAAGTACAGAAAGGTTCATGTATGATTGATATGTGATGGAATTTCAACTTTGGGTTATCTACTCTGTAATTTTAGCTTTTTAATACTTTTTTATTCGGAGGAGGGGGGATGAGGGGGGTAGGGGGGTTGGTGTTGTTTGGAATAGTGGCACAGCATATTTACCACAGGTAGGTTGGTAAGTTTGGGAGAGGTGCACTGATGGCACAAAGGATAAAATTAAAGGTTGCAAGTGGCACAAAGTTAAAGGGTGTGAAGACTCGTGCAAAAAGAAACGTCTAATGCCGGTAATTTGACCTAGTTTCGAATGAGGTGTAACAGAAGTGTTAAACACCACCATCGATCCCAGAAAATACACACACACACAGCTTGCTACCATCGGTCATTAGACACTAGTGTATAGTCAGTACATACAGCTGCGGTCAATACCCACAGCACAGTGTACAAACAATACAACGATGGACATCTCAGGTCCAGCTAAAGATAACAAGGTATCACGTTTGATTACTGTACTGTCTGCATTTTGTAGCGACACGAACAAAACGTCACTTGCAAGCAACGGAAATGTAACTTTTTCAGATGGCCGCACACAGTTTGGGGCGAGTCTTCAATGCCTTTAAGGGTTCAACAGGCAGCGATGTTGCAGCTTCCCCTTTAATCTTCTTACAATTTTTCAAAGAACGGTGAAACAGTAAAAATGCATTTTTATGCAATCTCTATGATCCTTTTGAGAGGGGTACAGAGTAATTTTTCTGAGAAAAAGGCCAAACCCATTGGCATTTATTCTCCCAATTTGCATGAGAACACTCGCTACAATTCCATATGAGCGTAGTCAAAACATTTTGGCATTTAAAAGTATAACTTTCAATCGGTAAAGCAAATGTCTTGGCGGAGATCTCATTAAATACAAAATGTTTTACTAAGGTATTGTCACGTTATTTCTGCTTACTGTGGCCAACAAGTTTGAGGAGGTGTTTGTGAGTGTGGCCTGGATAGTTCCAATCACCTGCATGGATTTCACGTACATTGTCCACATGACACCATTAAAACTCAACATCAGTAGGAAGCAGACAATTCTCAAGACCGGCGACATCTGCAAAATATACACACAAAGGAAATATCATTTGCATTTCATGACAAACGATTCAATTGTTTTTCACGTTTAATACAATATGTGTTCAGGACAACATCGATCAATGGGCCAAGGTCAGAGTTCAAATTGGAAAGGAAAATCACACCTCTCTAATGCAATGGTAAACTAATACAAAGCAGACTATTAAAGGTGTGAAGACTCGCGCAAAAAGAAACGTCTAATGCCGGTAATCTGACCTAGTTTGGAATGAGGTGTAACAGAAGTGTTAGAAACCACCATCGATTCCCAGAAAATACACACACAGCTTGCTACTGTCGGTAACTAGACACTTGTGTACAGTCAGTACATACAGCTGCGGTCAATACCCACAGCACAGTGTACAACGATACAGCGATGGACATCTCAGGTCCAGCTAAAGATAACAAGGTACCCATTTCATTACTGTCTGCATTTTGTAGCGACACAATCAAAACGTCACTTGCAAGCAACGGAATGTTAACTTTTTCAGATGGCCGCACGCGGTTTGGGGCGAGTCTTCAATTCCTTTAATCACTCAGGGGTATTGCCCTATACTGTACTGTAGGTTCTAACCTTCTTACTTATTCCCAGATATTGAGAAATAATGACTTTTTAACACCTGAGCTCGCTGGGTCTTAAGGTCTGTAAAATCGCAATTGGACAGTTCTGAATTAGTTTTAAGTTTTTTTTGTAATAATGTCCCAAAGTCGCACACAAACTAGAGACAGGAAAAACTGAAATTTTCGTACACTCAATGGAGTGATCACTGGAAATAAACCTCACTACCCATATTTGTAAGTTTAACACAGATGGCCTTGTGCCTGTATCCTAAATAAGACACTCATTACTACAAGCAAGTAACTAAAGTGAAAGGTTGGGCTAGGTAAAGTTCATAGTCTCAAGTTAATACAATGAACCATTCAATGTTAAATTTGCACCCTAAAGAAGCTCTCTACAAGTAAGAGAACCATAAGTCTTTACAGTTAGAGGGCTACAATTGTCTTGGCAAGCTTGATGACTACAACTACATCGATTAACATAAGTAACAGCACCATGTTGTTACAGGAAAAAAGTTTCACACACACAAAGTGAAATTGCTCAACTGTCCAGCAACCTGTACAGTCCAATGGGAAAATGTGATGATTATGTACAGGTAAGTGTTGTGTATTTCTTAAACATGAAAACTAACGGTATAACTTTTAATTAGGAGACCAATAATCATTTAAGTCATCATACAGAAGGCTATCCTCAATTTAATACATTTTTGGATTTGGAGATTTAGAGAACAACAAACTTCTGTATAGCAAAAACATGAAGACATGACTTACTAAAGTCCATTTATCTGTTGGTTCAACGTTTGGAAAGTATAGCTGCAGTAGGAAAGAGCACAGTCGATCTGCTTCTGAAGATGAGAAAGCAAATTTTGCAACAACAGATGCAGTAGCTGCACAAAGTCCTGCAGAAACTGCCATCACAAATCCGGAGGTCCACATCTTGAAAGGCCACAAGGATATACTGTAAGGATGATTCAATTGTCACCCTTTGTACTGTATAATCTGAAACGAAAAGAAAGAATAAACACTTTCAATGAGGTTACATACATTTAAAAGAATAGTCGAGGTCAAAAGGTCTTTTTGATATGTTACAGAGGAACATAATCTAAGCATTGTAGTGAAATTTGCATTCAATTCCTATGTACCGTTTTTGAGATATTGACAGTTGAAGTTATCTGATATTTTACCAAAGTGGACTTGAAGCAAACAGGTGTGATGTCATAGTTGCACACTGACAAATAAAGTTTTTTTTCTCTTTATTTTTTCAGTCTATTGATTTGACCTTGGATTGGATAGGGTTACTAGTTTGTCTAAGGGGGATGTGAATTAGTTCATAAAATACCAATACCGATGGTACATTCACATTATGGATGCATCCAATTGTGGAGTATAAAGTTAGGTGTAAATTTTAAAGGAAAACAAAGCATTATTTTATCAGTGTCAATGACGTCACACCTGTTTGCTGCAAGTTCCCTTTTGGTACTCAAGGTGGCAACTTCAACTTCAATATCTCAAAAAATTTTGACCTGCACTATTCTTTTAAAGCAATTGCGTTACAATTGACATGTACTGAGCAACACGATTACAATGTGGAGTCATTTCACTAACAAGGCAGTTTTTCAGGCTCAAACTATAATTCTTGTAGTCCTGAGTAAATAAGTGACTAACTTTGGAATTTTCCAAAATTTTTCAACTTGCAATTTCAAAATGGATACAATGCAAATGTGGATTAAATTACAATTCAAATTGCATGTGGTCTGAAATTTCATTCCCTGCAGTCTCTATTCATGTAAGTTAACTGTGCTCACATCTTCAATGGAAATTTTCTGTGGATGATTGAATATACACATATACAGAGGTAACTATTGCATGTGCTAGAAGTTTTGAACAAACTTCAATCATGAGCTAAGTTAGGGGCCACCCTCATATATTAATCCTAGAAGCAAAAAATAAAAGAACACAGTGTCTTTGTTGTTCATGTATAATGTCATGGCCTTCTGCTGGTACTGGCTGTCATAGGCGTAGGAGCCTAATTTGATTTGGGAGGGCTGTAATGACTTGCCCGAAAAATATAACCAAACTTTTGGTTATATTTTCTGTGTTATTACCCTTCCATATTGGATATAATTATTGGGGAAGTCGTTACAATAATAACGATAATAATAATATCAGTTTAACCATTGAAAAACACATTGCAAATTATTCTTCTTTCAGTAGTTGCCCAAAAAATTTTCAGCATATTGCCCGGAATTTCAAAAAAAAATTGAAAAACACACTGCAAATTTTTCTTCTTTCAGTAGGTGCCCGAAAAATTCTCAGCATATTGCCCGAATTTTCGCAAAAGTTTTTGCTTGGGGGGCTGCAGCCCCCCAGCCCCCCCCCGCCTCCTGCGCCTATGCTGGCTGTAGTACCCAATCAGGCCAATATTGTGAGGTGTTTTACAGCACATTTTGTGAAATGTTATGTTTTAACAGAGGCCACAGGTCACAGCAATGAAAAATATGCCCCCAAAACATGTTTACTAAGAACTTTGCAAGTCCCTCAGTCAAGCTTGCACAGGTTGAGAAGTCAAAATATGGTATAATTTTGCAAAACTAGGTCAATTTATTCATTAATATATAACTTTTTGTATACATGTACACTGTGGTTTTTACCTTAAAACTCAACTGTTATGTCTTTGTGTCTGTGCCACGAATGACATCTATTTATTTGTATAAATGGCACTCAGACGCAGTTGTATCACTGACCATGCAGACCAGTTTTGGCAACTAACGCATGTTGGTACTACAGTCGCCTACTGTAGCATGGTGCATGGGCTCATAATTGACGCACTTAAGGATTTGATTGACGATGTCTATCAATGAAAAATCCAAATCACTCAACTCATATGTGTAGTTCCTCAGAAATGTAATGATCTCAAAATATTTATTGTTCTTTGCCTATCCAACGTACAGTTGAGTAGAATTTGACCACAAAATTTCTGCTGTGTTAACTACTTTCATACCCCTAAATTGACACATTCGCCGATAAGCTAACTGCAGCGAAGGCCTACTGTATGTATACATCCATTGACTTTGGATGCTGTTTGCTATGGTCTGAGTCTCTAAGCTCAGGGAGGTCAGGTCCCAGAGAGTAGTGGTATTTATATTGAGGTAATTTTGGTTATTTTTAGGGAGTAAGATTTGCAAATGCCAAAAAATGTGCAAAACTGGGGGGAGGGTGTTAAAACCTTTAACAAAAATTGATCAGCATATACCTGAAATGGTTTCAAACTCAAAAAATATGTAACTCTGCTTGACTGCTAAAAGTTTAGGTTGCCTGCTGTATTGTTGCTAGTAATATTTGAAGGTGCGTCAATTACGAAGGTGCGTCAATTATGAAGCCTTTACTATACATGTAGCATGGACACTTCCAATTTCGGACACCTAAGCCTTAAAACACCCCAAAACTATATCTTCTGGTAAAAATCACCTGAAAATATACTTGATATGGTGGGAGCTGAAGTGTGTTATATTACGATACACGGCCAAACTTTCTTTCCTGCAAACTGTTTTCCCGTTGTATTCCAAGAAGATTCTTGTGATTGTGGAACTGGTATTTCTTTGCTAGAGTATTGCCAATTTCGGACACACAGTCCCACAGTGTGGCGCTAGTGATAAAATTGGTGGCGCAGTTGCTCTTTCAGTAATTATAACAGACTTCATAGATCTCCGTCATTTTATTGACAAATATGTAATGTAAGTATTTACTTGCACACGGGTCATTTCGTACTTTTTGGTGAAATTTGGCTCTTCCTGTAGGTTGTCATGGTGAAATCATGCATTTCTTAGGGGTGTCCGAAATTGGCAGTGTTCCGAAATTAGCAATACTGACTATATAGTAATCAATGTGATGTGATGAATGTGTATAATAACCGAGGTATGTTTTTCTGTTGTTTGATTATGTGCAACTTTCAGTGTTATCATCACTTTTGTGTAAATATCAAAACTTGAATGAAAATTTTTGGCATTGGCCTTTGATGCACGCTGGCAGTGGAAAAAATATCAAAAACTTACATTCACATTCCCTTGAAGGGAACCCTTTATTTCATTACACTTGGGCCTGTGGTGGACTAACAAATAACATGACAATTTTAATTGCCATTTTTTGTTATATCTCATTCATGCAAGATATACTCATTATAACTTCTAACGGGCACAACTTACACTGTAATCACTAAGCTGCTGCAAATAAGGTTGAACTTAAGAGTTAATGCAGTTAAGGCATAAGCTAGGCCTAAGAATAAGATTGGCTTCTGCATGCTGCTAAGTCAGTGCATTATATGCTAATCGGCCAGGCCTAACGTTAGGCCCCGTATCCAACGTTACTATGAGATTTGAGTCTTACTCTTAGTAAGTTATGGCAGCATTTACAGCATTACCTATTTCAACTCAATAATTCGATGATTTTGGTACAAAAATTCAGTTTGTCCTAACAACTTCCTGTTATTTTCATGAGCCGATTGTCAATATTCGCAAAATTGGTACAACGGTGTTTTCTGTCGCTTCAGTCTGGAGGTGTCAAGCATGTAAGCATAGTTACATCTTACCCACCAGGCAAAAACCCACATTTTGCTGTGAAGTATGAACATCGATCGCTAACCGCCGCCATTCACGGTATTGCCAACAGGGTTGATTTATTGCATTTCAAAAGCCAAATTCCAAAAATGTTGTTCCTTTTTTAGAGTTCTTGGTCTAAAAAATACATTTCATTCTTTTCAAGCATATTAGGCTTTAAACGCTTGCGAATGTCTAGCATCAACCCTATTGTCACTCTGAAGCGAGCACCGCAGTCACGGTGGCGGAGCGTCCATACAGTCGGGGGGGGGGCGGACCCCCCCCTGACGGACTCAAATGGACTGCTGGCGCCCTTTTCAGCTTTTTACCACTTTTTACTTATTCGCGAATATTGACTTTTATATTGCGCTCTCATCTACCTATTGACATTTGCCACATTATCTGCAAATTAGCAAGGCCCGGAAAGGGTCATTTCCGGCGATCTAGGGAGTATCTTTGCTCAAAATATTTCTGTACGCTCCGCGCCAACCTGTGGTGGCGCTCCGCTTAGATAGTGTCGCCAGCTCCCCTACAGACCATTCTCGCCCCCCCCCCCGACCAATATCCCTAGCTCCGCCACTGTTACGTAAGGTTACGTATAACCGACTCCCGCAAACCCCATTTGGGCGTGTGGGAGCGGCTAAGCCGCATGTACATGTCATATACCCCATTCATCGCGCAATGCATACATCTTTACATGCAACTCACGCGGTCATATACGCCCACTTGTTCATTGATTGTACAAACTTATATTCACATTAAATGATTTCTTCAAAATGTCAATTGCATTATGCTTAGATTGGTAAGAAATATTAGTCTAAATACACCCTGTAAGATGTTTAAGTCATTCTGGA
>KN883574.1:0-18500 GCA_000934455.1 Apostichopus parvimensis | reverse complement strand
TAATTTATCAGGTAAAAATATGTTTTGGCGTGCCATAAGCATAACATGATGTCCCATTGGTGAGTACGATACACTTTTCTCCAATCTTTAAGTTGAATCGAGTCGGAGCCTAGGTGCAAGATTCTTTTAATTTCTGCTGTGCAGTGCTGGGCAGCTGAACCGTGTTTTGCGTTAGCCAGGTTCCGTTATGTGTGAGTTTTAACATGGGGAATATTTTTCTCTAACACCCCTCCCCTCCTCTTCATTGTGTCTTGTCAATATACAATATAGGCTATCACGTCAGATCACGTTGGTTCTCTGCATTTCGCGGAATGGGGTATTTTCACCAACATGATGTCTACAATGTACATCGCCTTCAGTCATCAATGTATTTATATTTTTGAAAAGTGTTTAGATGGGTTTAATGATAGCAGTGAATTGAGAGAAGATCTCTAAATATAACGTAGTCACTCGATCAATATCTTCAAATTATATTCAAGTCTGATCTAGTGATTTGTGTTATATTAATTGTGATCCTTTGCAGCTTGAACCAAGTTGTAGGCTTAGCCTAGATGTCAGGTTGTCACTGAATGAAGTATAGTCAAAGCTATATGTAGCTTTAGCATCACACAGGGTTTTTGTTAAGAAATGTAGTAGGTGGGTCAAGTTGAAAAGTAGGCGGGACTGTCCGTACGCGGACATGGGGGAGGGGTCTAAGGGAAGGGGTGCCCCCTCCTCTTTGCCGGAAAATTGCAATTTAAAAAGTCTCTAGATGCAAAATGGTGCAATATACAGCTGTTTGGTCAATGATATTGCCCCCTCCCAATCACCCCTTTCTTCTGTCCTATTTTTCACAAACAAAAAACAAACTCACGTTGAAGTTTCAATCACACCTGACCTGGTTGTGGGTATTTATTCCTCTCGATTTTTTTCGTCATTTTTAAAAAAAAAAAATTTAATTTTTACTGAGCGACCCAAAGTAGCTGGGTCATGTACGTGCAGTAGGCGGGTCATTTGACCCGGGTCCCGGCTACTAACGAAAACCCTGATCACATACTTGTAGGCCTATACCAATTCATTATTTATCAATCTAGCTTTCTGGCCAGCAAACTATGGGTCGCGACCCAAATGTTAATCCTGATTAAATGTATAACATCAATTCCATGTCCAAGCTAGCTCAAATATATTCTGAGCATCAATTCATAGGGGTGGAGGAAGGGGTGGCAGAGGGCCGGTGGGTTGTCGTTCTGACCTCATGGAAGATCCTGGGTGTTGGGCCTAAAGGTAATGGTCAGCTGATCTAGTAGACAACACATGAAGTTTGACTGGTGATCAAGCTACTGCCATTTTCTTCCAGTTGGTACAAAAGCTGTGAAATGAAAGCTGTTGCAGGTGATATTTAACTCATGAAAGTTGCATATGTTGGACATCTTTGTAAGTTTCATGATAAAAATATGGGATTAAAGGGATATTCCTATGGCTGAAGGCGAATTGCTAAACAAAAAATCTTTTGGTCAAAACTGCATCCCCATAGCATTTTGTATCGGAAATGTACACATTTTTCAAGTTTATTAGTATTTTGTGAAAGCATCTACTGTAGCAGCAGCCGATTGACTGATGTCATCACGGTAGTTCAGCTAAAAGTGATTTGCTTCTTTATGATAATGTCTGCCACCAGAATATCCCTTTAACTATTTAAAAATTACATTAAAGAGGCCTTGTATTTTGTTTAAATAAAAGTACAACAAAGAGAACAGAAATTGTTATATTACTTTGTCTTTATTTCTTTCAAGGTATCTAAAGTTTGATTTATCATCTTGATGATGGAAATGATGCAGAAAATAACGTTCAGAAGTGCCAGGGTGTGTAAGCTATGCTCTGCAGGCTTCGCTTCAAAGCCAAGAAAATTAGGGAAGCCCGACTTATCAGAGAAGAAAATGGTTAGTCAAAAATATGTTGGAGAAGAATGCAAATACTTATATCCAGGTTCCTGTTTTAATTTAGTAATCTATTTTGTTTCGTTCACCTACACTGCATTGTGGAATTGGGTGGTGAAAATTAAAGACACATGTTTTTTCGAAATTCATTTTGTTTGACAGATAAAGTTCACTTAAAGACACAAACTAAATGATTTTTTAACCCTCCCCCTCCCCCTCCACACCCCTTCCCCTTTCATGGTGCTTCATTACTTTTATGTCTGTTAATTGTGAACACAAGACGATTTATCCTCCTGTAGAATTTTGTTGACTGGAAAAGAGTGGAGTTCCGTGGAGGAAATGGTGGTGATGGTTGTGTCTCCATGAGGAGGGAGGCCTACGCTGCGTTTGGTGGACCAGACGGAGGAGACGGAGGGACAGGTGGTGATGTCATACTAGAAGGTGAATCTTGCTTTTAAAGTCTCAATGTGTGTTTGCCAAATTTGAACTTTGACCTTTCCAGCTTACTGCCCTTAAAGCTCAGTTTAGATAACACCGTTCTATGCAATTTTCGTATTCATTATCGTTACTTTTGTTGAGTTATCTGTCGTTAAACATTTTGAGCTGAATAAAATTCGCCAGATGTTTTAACGAGTCTGTAGATTCTACAAACTTCAATCAAATTTGCAAGCCCCACCCTACAGATCATGTGCCAATCAAATCTCTCTGTTTTGTTAATGAACATTAGGCCTGTGTGCTAGCCTGGGTTTGGTCCATATTTGAATAGTATCTTTCTTTCAGTCTTACCGATGTAGCTTGCAAAATAGTGTCATTTCCTTCCACTGCAAGGAATAAAGAGGTGTTTTCAGACGTTGCCTGCGAGAAATTGGGTAAAAACAAAGTGGACTATACGAATATATGTAGGTTTCCTTTGTGTAATGAACATGCTGATATGGGCAGTAGCAGTGAGTTTACGGTAAATCGTTCGCGCCATAAGGGCAACAGAAAATAAATTTCTTTCTTTCGATTGCGACAGCTTTTCTCCATTAAACCCACCTGGTCAGAGTGCATCTAGAATAAGAAACATTGAATCTGCTTCGGAAGTTTGTTCCCAAAATTCATCAGCAAACACATATTGAGACTTTAAACTGGTGCATCGTGTATCCACAGTATTACTAAGTGTGTGTCTCTTGACTGCCTCTTCAAGATTTAATCATGCTTAGAGTAGATGATTATTGTCCCCATTGCCCCCCTCTATTCCCTCTCTTTTGCATCTCTTAAATATGCTGTAAAGAAAATACATCTCTCTGCCTCATTTACCTCGTAACCTGTTATCGACATGCCCAAAATTCAGTTGTTATTGTCACATCCATCAACCATCCCTCCTGTCCTCCCCCACACTGTCACTGTACCACCTTCAACAGCTCCCCACATATGGCACAAAGATGATCAAATGTAACGTACACAGTTATTTCATCTTGTATTTACAGGACAATTTTATTGTTGATGTCCTCGGTCATATGAACTTTGTGAGATACTGGGCACTTGGGTGAATCCCCAACCATCAATATCCAGAATTTTGTGTTGAACGATACCAGATTTCATTTATTTGACCATGTTCGTTTCTCAGCTGCCTCTCGTATGAAATCTTTGGAGCATCTCAGCTACGTCTACAAAGGAGAACATGGAGGGAAGGGTAGTGGAGGAAACTGTTCAGGAAAGTCCGGGAAACATGCTGTCATCCAGGTTAGTATGAATGAATTGTTTTTTAAAAGGAAAGATACTGCACAGGTGATAATTATCTGTCAGTCTTTTTTTTTCTGGCAGTGAAGCAAAATGATAATCATCTCTCTATGTTTTCTGATTACTCTTGCTTCACATTAACAAGAGGAATGAATGAAAGTAAGCAACATTCGCCCAAGGCAAAGATTGGATATTCTGTTTAAGCCTGCTTATGTGCTATTGGAAATTACTAAGTCTTGATTTCTTATGCAAGTTGTTGACTCATTCCGTTACATAATTAATTGCGGTAAATAATCAACCATCTCTCCATCTGTCTGTCTGTCTGTCTGTAATAACAATTTTCATCTCATACCTAGGTTTATGGTATTTGAATGTGTGTGTCTGTGTGTGTGCTTCTCTTTGGTTTCCTACAGTAAGAGATGTAAAGTATGTTTCTGTTTTTTATGCATATTGCTGTAATGCTTTCCTGTAATAGATAAGTGCACTGAAGCATAAAGTAACAGAGAGCATTTCAAACAAGATCAAGGCTGAGTCGGAGTGGATAAAGTCTTTGTAATCAGGAGGTTCGGGTTTCGGTCCCCAGCCAGGTCATAGTAAGGTGGCTTTTTCATCCAAGAGCAATCTACGGTTGTCCCATCTGAAATGACTTTGTGCATTGAAAAAATTCCAAATTTAAGTTAAGATGTTGAATTGGAAGCCACCTGACGTGAAAGTTGCAAATCATAAGCCCTTCTTCCTCATTAATGGTTGTTTAAACAGCCTTAAAATAATTGCCTGATTATAATTATTAAGTCTTATTTATCCAAACTCACTTAGCACATAAAACATTTGCAGAGGTCACTCCAAGGTGTGAAAACATCGTACGTTACAAATGTGTGTGTTTGTCTCATAAAAATACATTTATATCATCTTTCCGAGATTAATTTTTTCGTCTTTCTTAGGTTCCGTTGGGAACAATCCTGAAGGAAGACCAAGACGTTGTTTGTGATCTTGAGAAGGAGGGCGACCAGGTACTTCAATGTTGATGGTAGCTGCTCGATTTCAGTAATAAAAGTACATAAGGTTCCTTAACCTGTCACTTCCAACAAGATTCCCTGCCAATAGAATCAATGTCTGACATCCCCTTGGTCATTCAGAACCATTTATCAGAAGTTTGTATCTATTCGTTTTCTCAGATTAAAAAAAAAAGTGAAAATTGATAACGTGATCCTTTTGTGAATTTGTACATGCAGTGTTCATTCATATTGGACATTCTACCATTGACATTCAATCACCCCTGGGTGTCAATTTGACCTCATTTTGACCCCCAAATCAAATCGGTCTGTGTTCAGTTCATCGCCATTAGCTCACAAGGCTACAGCCTGTTAGGTCCTATTTACCGTAGCTCTTGTACATCAAGATATCTTAGCATTAGTGCATCTTCAGAGTTTGTGAGAATCACCAAAAAGATACGTGATTTCTTGATCTTCCACTGTCCTTCTACATCAAGGGAAGAACTATGTAAACTTCAGAAGGAGTCAATTGGCAAACTATTACTTGATTCGCAGACCGTTGTGGTGTATGGTGGCCTAGGAGGAAGAGGCAACAAGTCGTTTGTGACCAGTAACATGCAGGCACCGATGGTCGCAACAAAAGGTCAACAAGGACAACAAAGAAAGTTGGCTTTGGAACTTAAAACAATTGCTCATGCTGGACTGGTAAGAAAGATATAAGTCTATGATTTCAAATAAATTTAATTAAAGAACGAGTTGATTTGAATTGCTTAATTAAAGTAGCAAAATCCTTTTTGGACATTGAGCATTGGTTTAATTACTCACTAAAATGCAAATAATATAGCATTCATATATTTATATGTCGTTAGATTTTATGCGCTTCTTTGAACAATTACATATCGTTGCTCATATGAACCTTTGATACGGATGACCATCCAACAAGCCATTTCATTCTCTCAGCTGAGCATGTGCATTTCACTTTTCCGTCTCAGATTACAATTAGGTGATACTAGAAAATCGGGAGAAGTTGCTCTTCATTTTGATTCTATTTCTTGTTTGATTTACTCAACATTTAAATTAAACATCATGAAGTTTGTTTTGTACTAGTTACTCCTAGTTTTCATAATCTGTGAGACGTCTGTTTCATTTTTGCAACAATGAAGATATGAGCGATGTTTCTCAGCCGTCCCACCTACGGCTTTCCTTTGTATGTGTTCTTTCAGAGTAATGAACTACCTTGTATCATATTAATGTTGAATCCATGTATTATCATATAAAAGCTAAAAAATAGTGATCTAAATACTTCCTGGGTATTCTTCTTTCTTTATGGTAGGTCGGTTTTCCAAATGCTGGCAAATCAAGTCTACTCCGTGCTCTGTCGAGAGCAAGACCTAAAGTAGCAGCTTACCCGTTTACGACTCTCAATCCACATGTGGGAATAATTGAGTATCCGGACCTGGAACAAGTCGCCGGTAAGATAAAAATCACCTCGGAAGCCTTGGTGCATTCTTGTTGATATTCCACAGTCCAGTGTTACCAAACTCAATCATAACAGGAGAGACTAGGATTCTTTATAACGTGTTACGTTTGGCAGTTTTTTGAGTTATGTCAGTAATTTCTCCAGACCCTAGTGGTATTACCCAGAGTAAGGAATGCAATTTATCAGATTAAGATACTGGTTTAGTGTTTTCCATCAAATGAAAGCTATTAAGTAAGTAATGAAAGAAGTTGATTCGATGCTCAATATTTTGTCATCCAGATAATTTTGGTAACTTATAGCAGCATAGCCACCACAGTTAAAAACAATGAACATGTCAAAATTTTGGACTTTGATGGCACTTTTTCAAGTCAAATGTGGCTAGTCAAGCTTATGAAGTTTATTGCTATGAGTTTTTTTGTGTAAAAAAACAGCATAAAAAACTGTATCAAAATCAACTCAAAAAGCTGCTTTTAGGTTCACCAAAATCGCACACAAGGAACAAGTTTTGTCAGGTTTGGGAATGATATAATAAATAATGATGTTAGTTGTTAGATGTGACATAAAATGATTTGGATTGGATTGAGTGTTTAATAACTTACTCATAAAGAGCAGTCACCAAATGGTGTAGCCTCAAAGATCTTTTTGTTATGTTGGCTGGTATCTTATTATGTTTGTGTATGGCAAAGCTTTGTAAGAATGGTGCGAAACAAACTACCACCACAAATAGACCTTTTCACTACTATTTACGGAAATTGTTGGTTTTCACATTTCATGTTGGGAGTGTTGCTTTACAGACCTGAGAAATGATATCCCAAATAGAGCAGTTGGTCTTACAACTTTTACTATATATGCTGAAAGAACATTTCGATAGACTTTTGGAGATGGTTTCCGTCATAATTATTTACCGAAATAGACCCTGCTGAAAATTTCTACTTTTATAGAGATATTTCAAATTCTGTTCACAATTGTCATATGTTGAAGCAGATGAATTCATAGCTTTGAATTAATTTAGTAATTAAATTCTTATCCTGGCCTTTATTAAATGGATTTTTGATTCCTTGCCATAGGCAAAAGGAATCTTTTCAATGGTGATGGTGTGCATGTGTGTTCATAATGCCATGGCTTGTATGCTCTCCTGGGTTTACTGCGTACTTGGTATGTGGTTTTCACCATATTGAGTGCAAGAACCCTGTTGTTTTCTGCAGAGGTAAAAGGTCATGTGAGGTCAACAGAGGTCTTGAAACCTTTTAAAAATGATAACTCCACAAGTGCCACTTATATTTACTTCATACGTGGTTTGTGGGTCTAATTCATTGAGTACAAGATCACTAGTGCTTTTCATGGAGGTCAAAGGTCATGGGATGTCAGCAGGGGTCAAAGTCTGAAAACTTTGTAAACAAGATAACACAAAAGTAAAAGTTGGATTTAAAAACAAAATGAAAAAATGTGGCAAGGAATCAAAAGGCCTCTTGGCTTTCAGGTTATTTCTTTCCGTCCTTAAGGATTGAATGGTTCCAGTCGCATCTCAGATTGTTTGTGATGACATACCTGGTTTGGTCCAATGCTTTTATATAGGAGCAGATCTTGTGCTGTTATGCCAGTCTGTAAAGCCCTCTCACCCTCTCCCACTCCACCCCAAAAGAAGGCAGTTACCTTATCCATTAACCGCTCCGTTCATTATTTTCCGAGTTAATATTAAAACCTTGCTGTTTCTCATTTCTGACAGTTGCTGACAGGCTGTAAACCCCTCTCACCCTCTCCCACTCCACCCCCAAAAGAAGGCACTTACCTTGTCCATTAACCACTCCCTCCATTATTTTCTGAGTTAATAATATAAAAACTTTGCTGTTTCTCATTTCTGACAGTTGCTGACATTCCTGGCTTGATTCCAGGAGCTCATCTGAATAAAGGCCTCGGTCATTCCTTCCTTCGTCACATTGACCGATGCCTCTGCCTCCTTTACGTCATCGATTTATCCCAAAAGGACCCTTGGGACCAGTTTACACATCTCCAGTACGAACTCGAACAATACCAGCCCCATCTCTCCGAGAGGCCACACGCTATCATCGGAAATAAAATAGACCTGCCCGAATCACAGAGTAGTCTCCCAGGGTTACAAGAGAGGGTCGATATACCAGTGATCGGCCTCTCAGCAAAGTTCAAGACGAATATAGACCAACTGAAAAGGCATGTGAGGAAGTTATATGATGAAGATATGAAGGATAGGAGGAAAGAGAGCACAGTTGAAGTATTGAAGAGGAAAAAAGAGCAGTACAAAAACAGGGTGATATGATTGGCTGGAGATGCATAGGGAGATTATCACTGAGGGGAGAGAGGGGGGGGTGGGGAGATGGATGATGTCATCAGAGTTGAGAAGAGTAAATTGATTTAAGGAACATCTAAGGAGCTAGTTGGTGAAGATAGGTTAAATAGTTGGAAAAGACAGAACATTAGACATACACTGATTGAAGCATTAAGGAGATGCATTAAGAAGAGAACTAAGGATAAAAAGAGAAGCGTGTATGAACCTCAATTTGTATGAAAGGAGATGGAGCAGGAGAGTACACATTAGGTAAGGAGGAGGAGGTGCAAGGATCTTGGAGGCAGAGGGATAGGATCGGTAGGATGTGAATAAAGTGATACAATGAGTAGGACGGTTAATGAGAAAGACAATTGTAATGTCATTAGATTCAAAAGGACCATAACAATGCAGAATGTGCAACACAAAAAATTGACATTTTATTGTATTCAAGAAGAGATATCAGTCGTATGGATGAGTAGATATGCTCAGTGGCATTAAAACTAGGAGACTGAGATTCCTTCAAGTGGATCTTTAAAATTGGGGAAACAAAATAAACAATGAGGTAACCTGTTAATTGCTTTGCAGCCAAGTGTAATGTATAACTGGTACTGGATTTATGTCAAGTTTTTGTAATCACACTAAGTACAGAATTTATGTTCTGAATGTGTGCTACGGTAATCAGCAACCATAAACAGAGTGTACATGCTCATTGGGTTTTATTGAGCTGGGTGATTCGATAATATTGATCAATCCACTGAATGTCTTTAGCATTTTATAGTTTTAGGAGTGTTTAGGTCTACCAAGGCTAGGAAATGCCATAAAATTCAACATAAAGAGCGTAACTGAAAGATTGAAGCTTGGAACTTGTATTTGTAGGTCCAACATAGTGATAGAAACTTATTAATTTTTAGTTGCAACTCCAAAATGTACAAGTTAAGATGAACTTCATACTAAATATTAAGGGTCACTGTATGTGAGCGAAGAAACACATACAGCGATTATGATGCATGTGAAATTTCAAAAATTAACGTGTGTACGATTTGTCCATGACAACCATTGGAATGGAATATACTTTTTTATGTGGATCCACAGTAGCACAAATGTCATCTGTTGTTATTTTGTTTATTGTATTTGTTTCTTTGTTTTTGGTTGTTTTATCAAACTTGACAAGGAATTAGTAATCCTGGTGGCTGTCTAGTTCAATACACTAGCTTCCCTCCTCATCCCCCATCCCCCATTACCAACAGTACTGGATGCCCTGACTCTTCATCATAAAGTTTATCAATAGCAGGGAGAACCTATCAGCCAAGAATTCTGAGTTGGGGGAAAACCTCATTCCATTTCGAGAGATATCACAGGATATTTTCTCACACACAAGGCAGAAATCTTTAAAAAGGCTAACTATGGCATCATCAAGCCATGTGTGCTTCAATTTTTTAGATGTTTCCTTATTTATGACAATGTCCTTTTTTCTGTAATGGAGGATTTTGCAAGCGCTCAATATGAAACATTGAAGCTCTTAAGAGTCTAATTAACATAACCTAGTGATGGCATTCTATCTTGAAAATATGAACATAAAAAATTGGAAGGTTTCACACCCTCTTGGCACTGTAACTTCACAGATTGATAAAATGACAACATATGCAGCTACAACTTATTAAATACAGTATCTCGCGGATTGGAACACCTGGCAAAATATATGAATATTAGATTTCAGAATTGTGACCTTTATAGTTACCTGTTTGAAGAAAGCGTGTAATTTTCACTCTTATGCTGCTCCCGGAACTCTCACTTAAAGGGTTTGAAGACTCGCGCACAAAGAAACGTCTCATGCCGGTAATCTGACCTAGTTTCGGATGAGGTGTAACAGAAGTGTTAGACACCACCATCGATCCCAGAAAATACACACACAGCTTGCTACCGTCGGTAATTATACACTAGTGTACAGTCAATACATACAGCTACGTTCAATACCCACAACACAGTATACATTGCAGCGATGGACATCTCAGGTCTAGATAACAAAGTATCACGTTTCATTAATGTCTGCATTTTGTAGCGACAAGAAAAAACTTCACTTGCAAGCAACGGAAAGTTAACTTTTTCAGAGCGCGGCACGCTGTTTGGGGCGAGTCTTCAATGCCTTTAACATGGTGTTTACCTCATCACCTGACCTGTCCATGCTTATATATTATACCTCCCAATCTCCCATTCAGTGGGTGTGTTCCTGATGATAATTCAATTAAAATATGTGGCATATGCGAACCATATTGCTGAAAGGATTGCAGAACATTCCGTCGTAACGTTGGGACTTTTCTCCCATATGTATAGCCTACATTGATTAGTTCCTTAAAGAGGGTTCCTTATTATAGGCGGTTACAACTGTTGAATCTCACCACACTGGAGCTTAGGAGGTTACGTGGGGACTTGATCCAGGTTTTCAAGATTGTGTATGGTTTCGACAATTTATCCTTTACCGACTTTTTCTTGTTTGCGATAACAAAGTATCACGTTTCATTAATGTCTGCATTTTGTAGCGACAAGAAAAAACTTCACTTGCAAGCAACGGAAAGTTAACTTTTTCAGAGCGTGGCACGCTGTTTGGGGCGAGTCTTCAATGCCTTCAACATGGTGTTTACCTCATCACCTGACCTGTCCATGCTTATATATTATACCTCCCAATCTCCCATTCAGTGGGTGGGTTCCTGATGATAATTCAATTAAAATATGTGGCATATGCGAACCATATTTCTGAAATGATTGCAGAACATTCCCGTCGTAACGTTGGGACTTTTCTCCCATATGTAGCCTACATTCTTTCTGCAGGTGGAGCTCCGTATTTTTTTATTCTACCTTTCTCGTTTATGCATAAAAAATGAAGACCTTAAGTAAGAATGGCAGCTAACATGATATCAAAATGGAGTACCAGGTCGGACCCCGGGGGAGAATAACATCTCCGAACCTTCTTTTTGTATTCTTTATCATTTCGTAAGTTCATTATGAATACACTACTTGTTCCATAGTTTTTCCCGAGCCTTCACAACTTATTTTCCCGTGCTCCCAATGTACAGCGGACGCCAATTGCCGGCAACGCCCTCCCTTGCACAGCCATACTTGAACACATCGACTCGATAAGATGGCACAACTAGTCCTGAATCAATATTTCAAAGCGAAGTTGTGCGAAATTAAAGGTTATATATTTTTTGATTTTAATATACTTCATCAATAACATTCAATGCACTATAGTAAGAAGCTGGGAAACACTACATTAACTATATTAACTAATTTAATTGTATTTGTTAGCACAGTGGTAATGTGTATGCATACTTGCACATTCGTATACGAAAGCCGTGAGTAATAATATTTTCAATCCTGAACGACATTCTCTGAGAGCCTAAAGCAGATGGAAGGGGAGAAATTGTGGAAGTCCGAGTCCCTAACCCGTATAAAATTGGAATCATTGATCCTGGAATGCAGTCGCTTCATCCTTTTAGATGTCCTCCTCAGTCATGATTGCCCATTAGCGTCGCGAAGAGGGAGACTGGGAAGGTGCACGTGTTCCCCTCCCCAAAAAGAAAAAGACAATATAATCCTAACAAAAAAAAGTGTTAACACAAGAAATAAACAAGATCTTAACTTACAAGTTCCCTACGCTAAAACGAATTTATATAAATATTCCTTCTTCCCCGCACTTTAAAAGATTGGAAAGCTTTGCATGGCCGAGTGTACCTAGTAGTCTAGAATGTTTCAAAGACAAGCTAACTAACTCTTGTTTTGTAATCTAATAACTTACAACTCTTACTCATACTTTGTAGTGCTCGGTTGGCGTTTATGTCCTCTAGTAGGATTTTTGCCGACTTCACCCATTCAGATTCAGAAATGTTTGGACCCCCTCCACACCCGGTGCTCCCCAAACGAATACACCATGCATATTGCAAAGAAACAGATTGTTCTACTGACTATAGTTTTTTCACATCTATCTCCAAATATCTGCTGATTTTAAGCTGATGTAAGTTCGGAAGATGGCGGAGTCCTCAAGGCGTTAGAGGAATTTGTCCATTTACCCCTACCAAGGGCCTATGGCGGTTCCCCGGCACTGTGCCGCGGATATTGCTTCTCGCCCACCTCTCGCCAACACAACTTTTCCTCTTAAACAGCCAGATGTCTACAAACAATAATCAATACCGCCATCTATTAGATTGGTGATTTACCATTTACAATGGAGTAAAGGAATATCTTTTAAAAATAAATCATTCATTTCGTTTATATTTGATTGATTTTGAGTTAAGAAAAATATGATGCCACCTTTGAATATTAGTTTCAATCTTCCAATAGCTTATTTGAAAGTATAAAGAAGATATTTAAAAATCATTATTTTATTTTGAGCCTTCGAAAAATAGAATGTACCAATGTGTCTAAATCCAACTCCTCACCGACTAATCTTCTTACAGGGTTATTTCCACGTACATGTGTAGAGAATTTTATCTGTAACTTCAGAAGAGTTGCTGTGATAATGATTCTATGAAGCGTCGAAGTTGCAATATTTTGTTATGATTTACTGCCATTAATAGGTGAGCTTAGAAATTTCTTGGTGTGAAATAAATCGGTAATCCATCCAGCATATAGAACTAGCTCGAAGCCTAGCGTTATTGAGAGTGTATACATACGTACGGAAGTGGGCGGTTTGGTTGAGATAGGCTGCACAATGTACATTGATAAGTCCATACTGTTACACAATGACATATGCAGTAGGCCTAAATATTAGGCCCTATTGACAAATCCACATTGCTAAACAAGGCTAAATTACAGTAGCTATGGCATTTTGGCCAAGTCCTGTTTGGTAAGGCCTAACTTAAACTTGTAGGCAAAGGCTATGATGGCCTATGCTTGGATCATCCTAGGCCTAAGCTCTAGCATAAGTTAGGCATTTAAAATAAGCTAAAAATAAGCTATTTGTATGCGGTACTAGTAGCAATGGATGAATTGTTGCGGGCGTAACTTTATAACTGTAAGTTGTGGTAACATGCAGGCATTTCAATACATCATATTGGCAAATGATTTGATAGTGGATGCAATGATGCAAATAGAAACAATCAAATTTTACAGTGTCAAAAATAAAATCCAGGCAAGTTGTTTGTAGCTTATCTTCGTGAACATGATAAGAAGAGGGTTAATTTCTTCCAACAAGCTATTTTGTGCAGTATTTGAAGTTTATAAGGAAAAATGAAATTCCACTCGTACTATTGTAAGGGTAGTAAGTAAATAAAAGAACAGAATTCACGAATGGTCTAAAATCCCATCTAGCCTTTTCTCCCCTCCACTGTCAGGGCTACCATATGCTCTGTCTCTGCCCCTTTTAGATTTAGCACATGCAGGCTGTGTTTCAAATATTGCCTTGAATGGTTCAAGCTAACAAGATGAAAATAATTCAATCGTGACTTTTCATTACTATATAGTTAAATTGATTTTGATGAATAAGGCATTTACACGGCAATAATGTGGATTTTCAGCATCATGATCATTAATTTCTGATTAAATTCTTTTACCGTAACTGTTTAATGCTTCTAACATTCTACGGCTCAAAACTTTACTACATTACGGTCTGATCAGAGTTGGTGTTTGGTATTATTTGCATCATGGTGAGATGACTTGTCAAACTTTCTGTGTCTCTTTTAATCCTGAATTTAGTTTGAAATCAATTGAGTGACATCATGTCGGTTATACAAGCCATAGAAGATAGGGTAAGTACTTCTGATAAGTCTTTCAAGCTTGTGTGACATGAGTGTGCAGTGTCTGGTAGCATGTCATCTTGCCTTATGAACCTCCTTGTCACCCCTATTCAAGCCTCTCCCACACCATTGTCACCACCAACATTGTATCCTTTACTCCCCTTATGATTTGTGATTGCTGTATTGACTATTTTAGTCAGCTGGCAACTACCATAAGTTGATCAGGTAGTCATAGATTTGGACAAGACAAAATGGACCTATTGTAACTCACTTTTATGCAGCCTGGAATAATTTAGTGCTCAAACTTTCTGTAGCAGTATTGAAGGTTCTGAATTTGGTCTCTCTTATAAAATACTATGATTCCTGTGTAAAAAATTGCTATATAACGTTAGGCTTGTATATGTATAGTAATTTTAACATTTTGCTAAGCATTTTGCAATGGGATAGTGGATATGTTTTTGGGCTGTTTATGTTAATTCGATTTACTTTTTGTAAGTATCAGACTTACATTCTAGTAACAGTGTTCAGGACTTAAAGTCGCAATGTTGATGTTTCTATAAGAGAGACCTTGCAAAAACACAGTCTATTAGATGATCGAATGACAAGTTGCAGAATAGTAATAGGGCTACAATGATTCGATTACAAGATGTCTTACCCTCTGCTCAAGAAGTGTATAATACATCCTTTAAGTCAAACTTCTCACTAATGCACTATAAAGATAAACTTCTCCATAAGTTGAACAGTACAAAGTAGCTTAAACTAGTGATTGTCTGACATGGGAATGTACTGCTCTGTTGCCTTCTTTTGGGTAAAAGTAAGAATGGGTTGCATTTTATTCTGGACATTTTTGGGGCATATTTTTGTATGGTTCACATTGTTCCTGAACAATAAACAAGAAAAATGTGCTACAGCTACAAGTAATGTACTGTAACCTACAGTTTGACATTGTGTGCAGTGGAATGTCTACAAAATTTCCCAGTTACATTGTTGTCAGTATTCTTTTCTGTTGCTTTTTGTTGTTGAAATGTAACCTTTCTCTTCCTTTATCTTTCTTCCAAGTTGTAACCAAACAAAGTAATCCCAACAAATTTGTTAAACTAAAACGTGTCTTGTATTCTGCTGAACACAAAAGGAAGGTCCACAGGTAGGTACATTGTCCATCTCCATGTGACATGATTGACCGGATATGTTGGTTTAACTGTTGCTGTGGGAGTTCACACATATTAACATTCCATCAAAATGGTCCTTAAATATTCAGCATGCTGGGTTATAAAATTCACAATTGGTTATTTATTTCCCATGTATAGAATTTTATTTTTTATTCTAAACCTAAAAACTGGCATCATGCTGTATTGCTGTAAAATTGAGTTGTAAAATTGAGCAATACACCATGAAACAAAATAAGTAAGAAGTGAGCCCTCTCTGTATTTTGATAAATCAGAAAAGCTTTGTTACATTTCATCGCGAGTTTCACTGTTTAAAAGCTTAGAGCAATAGCAACTTAAGTCCCTAAAACATTTATTTATGCCATATTACCTCTTAAACTGGATCAATACAAAAATCGAGCAAACCTCTTAGGTTGGCCAAAGAAATTTACTCAATATGAAGTGAAAAAGAACATTTCTTAGTACAGATGTTGTCCATGCCCACTAACTCTCTCTTTATTTGTACTGCTGATGTAACATGCTATGGTTATTGCTATAAATTCCGCCTCATTTAAAGTGATAATTTTTCCAATGAATCTTTTGAGCATTCTTGATTTTAAAAATATTGAATTTAACTGTAAATTTTTTAAGTAACAAAGGGTAAGGTTGAGATTTCGAACATTATAAATCGACATTATAGATTTGAAGAGCAGCCATTCTGCTTTTAGAGACTGACCCCTCTGCTTGGCAAGGTTTTATTATCACCATCTACCATGCACTACCAATCATAAAAATAAAAGAAAGCATGCTACAAGGAGATACATTAATGTACCTGAATGTTTCACATGCATGCTTGCTGTTGATGTTTTAGTGTGTCACTGCACCTCTCTCTTAGTACTGCTTTTGTAGGGTGGTTTGTGTTTATTACAATATGTAAATTGTGGCATCACATTGAATTTGGCGGTTTGGAAAATATTTATCATACTCTTTTTTTTATCTATGAGTTACTATTGCATGTATCTGAATATGTCTAGTTTTCATATTATGATACGATGTAATGATGTATGATTGAAAAGTTGCAACACAAAAAAAAAAAAGGAAAAAAAGATGGTTGTACCTAAAACTGTACATAGGTGAGAATAGTCCAACATTGTTTTGGTTAAGTCTATAGGAGTCATTGTGCATTGTAAAAAGGAAAGTTGAAAAATCTGACAGTTTGTAGCTCACAGCATGTTGCGATAATGTTTGTAACTAAGACATGCCGATGTTAGCATTTTGTGCTGTGCCTTTCAAACTCAGCATTCTTACAATCATCGAAGGTAGCAGAGCTGTCTTCAGCAGATGGGTAGGAGCCTGTTTGGCTTCCTGCTAAAACGATGCTGAATTTTCAACAACAGAAAAATAATCATCAAAATTTGGGAATTGTCATCAGTATCACAAAAATGACAAAATACAGATATTTGCACATAAGTCATATGACGCTCTAATCTTTTTAGCACTGCATACTTTTATGCATCTTCAGGACTGAAGGTCCAAAGTACAATTTCAAATGTTTATATGTTTCTGGCTGTGTTAATGAACACACAACTTGATGTGCTTTTTTCCCTGTTAACAATAAAGAGGAAGAAATATAAAATGGAAAAAATAAAGGCAGAAAAAAGAAATAAAAGAAGAGTACAATGCAAGAAATGGATTGCGTTGAGAATTAGTATAAGATACGTTTTTTTTTTTCGTTTAGTGTGATGAAAGTTGAAGGTTTACAGTCTTGTTCAAGGCCAAGGCCCTCTCACATGACTTTAAAACACTTAACCCCTGGTCATTTGAACCTTGTCACACCAACACACCATAGTGTGCAAAATTTAAACAATCCCTACTGGTGCACCACAGTGCACCACATCTACTTGACCCCGGGGGACTACCCATAGCGTGCAGCCACAAACCGGCGCAACCAACTATATTTATAAGTTACCTCACAAGTCTCCATTCATACACTTGGGTGAAGAGAGGCAATGGAGATTAAGTGCCTTGTCCAAGGACACAAGGTAATGATCTGGTTAGCACTTGAACCTGCCAACCATAGATTGCAAGTCCATTGCCTTAAGCACTTGACTACCAGCTCTCTCAGATGAAGATTCAGCAAGAATATTGTGAAACTGATTAAAGTGGTAGTTAAATACTCAGATATCATAGAAATGAAAGTATAGGTAGTTCCTTATTTCATGTTGTTCTTCCTCTTTCAACCTCTAAATATAATAACTCATTTGAGATTTTAGTATTATTATTCTGAGATTCCCATGACTTGAGCTCCTTAAAATTACAAGTTTGTGAAGGCAGTTCAGTATTTAAGACAAGTTTTTCATTTGCAGTCTGGCGGTTTTAGGTCTTTCTTTGCATTTTCCAAAATCCCTCTAGGCAGTTTTTTCCCCTACTCTTTCTGTTCCATTGTTGTTACTAGGAATAATTTCATGCAATTAAGTTGTAGATTCTCTTCAGGTAAGTTTTCCACTGCATTCCTTAAGTTGCCATTAACATTGTTACATTACCTTTGAGAGGTTCCAGATTACTTGAAAGCGTGTGAAATTCAGTAAGTACGGTATTAATTCAATGCTAGAACATGAAGGAACCTTACACTAGTCTGTAAGGAGAGAACGGTGAGAGAGAAGGTTGTAGCGTACCTTAAGATTAGCGGTTATCAATTTGTTTCTGTGTGCCATGAGAAAAAGGGATTATAAGATTCCCTGGACTCTGGGCAAGTATGAACTAAATTGTAAATAATCAACAAGTATTGGATACTAATCATGCATGTCATCTGGCCTGAACAGTAACGATGCGAGAAACCGATGGGACGGGGATCTAACTCTTGTCATGTTATGTGCTCAATGTGCATAACTTAAGCAGATCTGGATATACTGTACTGTAGTGTACTCAAGTGCTGTGTAGCTGAGCATGGTGTGTCGTAAGTCAGTTTTAATATTTCAATTTTCAAGATGAAGTGTTGTTACACTCTATCAGCGAAATAGCTCGGCATTCAGTTACTACCACTGTAGACTTCCAGTCTGGGAACACATGCAAGACTGCTAAGTTGAATCTTGAAAAAATTTAATTCAAGTCAGTTTTAATTCCAATTCTCGTAATTGATTCCAGAGGTTATCAAATGTTGCATAAAGTGAGTTGAACATGATCTGTAGTGCCTTAGCAGGACTTGTCAAGAGGG
>KN883573.1:85409-98826 GCA_000934455.1 Apostichopus parvimensis | reverse complement strand
TATTAGCTTAGCTCACCGTTAAGGTAAGAATGTATGTCCCTTTGATGTTACCCATACAGCAATAATCAGCACACGCACACATGTTGATTCAACAGTTGGGCTTGACGTAGTAGGAACAAGTGCTGCCTAGCATCGTGAGTAATACGAACTCGTGCACACGTGGGCTTGACGGCATAGGTTTATATTTGCTGAACGATAAATATAGTGTGCACTATAGTGGCTAGTTTATACTCGATAGAGACCAACGACTTCGTCGCTGTTTATTAAAAAAAAATGTATCTTGCTAGTTCGCCGGTTCCAATTGCGGCCAAGATACCAGTGTTAATATCACGGCTATAGAGCATATGTTTAGCAGAAAGCACTTCTTATAAAATAACATATATAACTATAGATATATCTATCGGATATATACGGGAGAAAAGGGACGGAATACATGGGACGTTTTTTCCCTGTTGTTTTACATATAAAAGCAGAGATATTTGTTTGGTTAATAGCAATATATATTGCATTCAATCCATACATTTGTAAAGTGACTGTATACCTTGATTGTGTACTGCAAATTTTCGTGTAAGGGTAACCTGGCATTATTGTGGACGCGTTAATATCCACACCTCCAACTGGACGTCCCAATATATTGACCTGTTGTGGTAAACAAGCACATCGTTCGAATATAGTGGAATTTGTAACAGCTTTGCTATTTCTACTCTCTATCACGTTCTTTTGTTTTTCTAAGAGTTCAGTGAATTTGGGAATGCGTTAAAAATGGGCGTTAATAATCGGACCGATCTATAAATATTGTTGTGGATATTCCTTTTTCTTCTGTTGGCGTTCCTCGATGAATTGATTGTGTACATATCAAGCAATGATACTCTGAGCAAATCTATCCATTGAGTTTTACGAAACAGAAGAAGAAGAAGAAGGATACACAATAGGAAACTTAACTATTAATCGAATCCAACAGCGATACAAAGGTTTTATACGCTTTTGTGGAAAACCTACTTTTGTGACGGGAGGAAGCCTTGAAATTGAATAATCGGGCATGGGAGGGCAACTATTGGCGAATGTTTTGTTGCCGGTATTTGCAATCGTTGTTCTTCAATGGGATTATACGACAGGAACTCTATCTCCGGAAGTACTACAGGAACTGAATACAAGGTACGTGTGTTTATTTTAACTTCTTATTTCTGTGATGTGTCCGTCTTTGTCCTAAACCCAACCGATTGAAAAGTTGACATGGTTATCTGTAAGTAATAAGAATTCGATGCAGACATTACAGCTTTTCATATTGATCACAAATAAGAACACAAACTAATTTATGATTAATCATAAATAATCCATTATAACCGTAATTTCTTACGTGGGAATCTAATTAATCAATGCTGATAAAGGGATCATTCTTTAATCACTAAATATATGATGTTTTTAAACACATACCGACGACTAGAAATTTCTATAAACTCAATGGTTAATATGCCACTGATTAATTAGTTATCAACAACATCAACGTCAAATTAGCGGCCAGTCTCAGTTAGACAACTAATGATTAATATCACACCCATGAATATAATCAAGTGAGAATGTTACAACTATCGGTTTTCCTTAGTCTGTAATTATATTATTTGTCGATGATAATTCATTAATTTATGCCAATTCTTTAGAGTGAGATGAAACCATCATTTAATCAAAATTGGATTTTTGCATCCATAGAAACACTATATTCTCTTTATCCAGCTGAAAGAGTGATATTTTTGATAAAGGCTAATAATGTATTTATCTATCGAATGATCTTCAGTATTTCAACAACTATCGACAAGACGATCAAATTAGTACCATAATATGACATATCCATATAGTAATTATTCTACCGAGAAACAGGTAGCCGAAAATCATCTTTCTAATATTCATTTTTGTGTTCTTTTTAATTTCTAAACCAAATTCCTTGCAGTGTAATTTTGCAGTTTTAGTTTTTTTTTAAATTAATACATGTCGGAGGCATCTTGCAATAAGGATAATCAGTTCTTGCAACTTTGTAGATATTCATAGATATATGAGAAGTGTTTTTTCTTTCATTATAATTTCTATCGCACTTTTTGGCTCAATCAGATGTTATTTGTCTGTACGAATATTACACAAATTACTCTCGTGTTTATTATAAAAACAGAAGTAATATTTACTTTTACTTAAATAAATAGTGTGTGTCATATTTGCTTAATCACAATAGAAAAGCAAGAGTATCGAATATTTAAGTAGAAATAGTAAAACAAAGATAAACGTATATGCAAAACAAGTGATATATATCATATGGTGGCCTGTCGGTCAGTTTCTAACTCGGACAATATTAATAGAGACTTTGTTTGTTGTCTTTGTGTTCAAACTTGATAGGTTTAACATTGAGCTCAACATCGGTCAGGTAACTAAGAAAAACATGTATGAAAGATAAAAAAGGATCGTGACAGTATATTGTTCGTTTTTAGTTGTATGTGTGTATGTGCTTTAGATCCTCATGCAAGCAGGAACTCGCGAAGAAGCCTCATTGGCTTATTAAAGCCCCAAGCTGACCGAAGTCAGTCTCTTACATTCATATTTAACGTCCATGATTATGAATAGTCAATTGTCAACAACTCTGTAACTGGACGACGTACATTGATCTTGGAGTGACTCGAACCGGGGACCTTATGATTGGAAGGCACCGGCGTTAACCACTGAGCTAACACTCCATATGTAGCTATTGCACCATATGTAGATGAAATCCAGTGCTTGCTTGCAAGTTCTTGTCAATGTCTTGTGATTCGATGCACACGTGCGTCACTATCAGCTCTGTCCCGTTCAATTCTTTTACCATGTTATCCGATTCTACCAGAATTGTTGCGAAATTCGACGAAATTCATTTATCTAGAATTTGGTCATTGTTGCCAATTCGTCCACATATAGGAAAGCATACCAGTCTTAAAATATGTCGATAATAATATACCCAACCAACCTTTGTGCAGATTGGGAAACTTTCTAATTTTAATTAGATATCCCAACATTCACAACATACTAATGTTGTCAAACATTACAGAACGGTATGCTTTATCTCATTGGTTTCCTATCATCCGGGTTTCTATCATTTTTCTTGGAAGATGTGACATCAATTTCTCAAGGGAAATAATCGTATTGGTTTGGTAATACAATGTAATCAACATATATTAATGCACAGATCAACAGACGAGAAAATAAACTACACCAGTAGCATCGCAATTTATTGATGAAAATTCAACCTGTCAGACTTTAATCACTCACTTATAGGGTAGTCAGTTTATTTTGGGTTTACTGTTGATAAAAACAAAGAAGAGATAAAGACGTTTTTTTCACATAGTGAGATTGTTGTCACCCTTCATTTTTTGAGACCCTTCTCATTCGAAACACTACTGTTTCTATATATTATAATAATATAACACTGCCTCCTTGCATTATAAGCTAGCTGGTAACGTTAAGACTGGGAAGTTTGAAGTTTCCAGCGTTCAGCAAATTTATATGTGAGAAAGTTACCGCTTGCTAAGGTCATACTATGGATTGGTGGGTTGGTCACAACAGATTCTCAATTGTTAGAAAAGTTTGCTTTAACGGGTTCATGATGCTAACAGGTCTTTACAATTAAAAATATGTAATTCCCTTTACGGGATTACCAGTGGGTCATCATGTTTATTTGCAAGTATATAAAGTATAAACCAAACTGACCCTCTGAAAATGCATGAGTGTAGCTACGTTATTAGCAATTAATCCAGTTATGCCGTTTTCTACATGCATGCATAATATGAAAGCACATATTTAATTCATGTAACAACACATGTTTTAACTTGATAACGAACAAGAGTTTTATTTTACAAAGGGGGATTTCTATTCTGCAAACAATGAGATTTTCTCTCTCTCTCTCTCTCTTTTGCCCACAACCCCATTTTGGTGTTTTTGTGGTGTTTTTTGACTCTCCCTATCTCTCCCCGAGTTTTTGTTTTTTTTTTGTTTTTTCTTTTTGTGCGTTTTAAATATAACACCCCCTGTGCGGTGTGCTCTTTTTCACCTCTCTGTGTGTTTTTTTTTTTGTCTTTTTTGGGATGTTATGTTCTTATCTTTTTTTGTGTGTTTTTTTGTGCTCTCCGAGGTGTAAATAGCTTTGTTTGCATCCTTTGTTTCATGTTTTGTTTTCCCTTGAACATCTTTGACATTGTCAGGTTTAGTGCGTCTTTTGGTCATTCACCTGGAATGAAACAAAGACGATTGTTGATATTCTTGTGGAGTTATGACAGACTATATCAATCCGCAAAATTCAAACATTTAAATCTGAAAATGACCAATGAAAATTCAAGAAGGACACCTCTTTTAGTTTCCACTTGTCTCGTGTTTCTATTATTTCTTTGCATGTACTTTATGATCTGCCACTTCATAGTAACGTTAAGAGAGTAACATCAATATGAAATGACCATTGAGACTGATAAATAATGATACATATTCACCTTTTCAGATTAAAAAGAAAACTTAGTTGCTACAAAATTGGGAACACCATACAGAGGGACTGTTGAGGAAATTGTCAGTGTAACAACACTGCTTTCCACCAACATATTCTACCTCAGACAGACCTTGTTCGAGTCAATACTGTCAAATAGATGCGTTTTTGCTTCTTAAAGCTAAGCTTAATCAATTCATTCAGTAGCAAGATCTCATTCAGTCGATTATGAATATGTACAGCTTGTACAGTATGTGAATTAAAGGTTTACCTTTGGGAATACAAGCCAGATTATTCCTCTCTAGAAAATGATATTTGAAAAATGATAAAAAAATGTGTTTTAATGTAATGTCAAACATATTGTTGACTTTTTTTCTTATATCAAAGAGTGATTTATTGTACAAACCAGTCACTAAGTGACGTAGTGTTATTCTGTTTGATTCTATTTTCAACGCACGCCATTTGAAGTCATGCGTTCTTTTGACCTATTTTAAGCCATATCTTCCCGCGATGACAACTTTGTTATGGTATCATTCGAAAAATAGAAATACTTCAAGTGATTCCCAAAAGAATATTTGCCACATAGACCTTTACACAAAAAGCTTTGCGACCTAATAGAACATGACAGGAAGTTGGAGTGTGCGGCACAAAACAAAGACCTGAAAACCAGGAAGTGGTGGGTGGATGCCGTTTATCTCAATTTAAGTTTACGACCAAAAGTAGATCGATTCTTACAGACGCAGAAACTTTCAGTTACAGATGATATCATATTAAGGCTGTTGATATTTTGTCATCTGCAGCTCTGGTAGCTCCATATCGAAGCAATGATAACTTGTTACATTAAACTATTAAATAACATACCAAAACTAATGGAAATTACACGAAAATTAAAAAAAACAAAAACCATAAACCACAAACCACAAAGCAGAATAGAAATTGACAATGGATTTTGTTGGAACCAAAACAATTCTATCGTTGATTTCAATGGTATATAAAGCTTTATATGTAACATAATAACAAAGTTATGGTTGATTACATGCGTACTCTTATATTCAGGGCTATGCAACCATGTGTAAATATCACATGACATGATGACACGGTTACAGATAGCAGTTTCAGTTAGAGATCGAATTAGAATGATTAGAATGATGCAACGATTTTCTTCTTTTTTTAGAGCCTGTCGAGGTACAGGAATTTTCTTGTAAGTGAAATAACAAAAGGCTAATTCAGTCATTTCATAATTAGACTCTTACAGCCATTCCTTAGTCAACGGCTTGTTGACATTGACAAGAAAACACCGTTTATCTTTAATTCAACTTCACTGTTCTGGCAGGCATACGAACTTTATAATCAGTACTTTCCGCAGATTATCTGGCCAAAAATAGGGTTAAAAATCTAAGTACTTGCTTTTTACCACATCCTGACAAGAAGATTACCCAATTTTGTTTTTTGTTTTTGTCATCGTACTTAAGATATTTCGTAGTCTTTGAATTTGACAACACATACAATGCTATATTTAACAATTTATCCAAATTGTGTTTTGATGGCGGTTATTTACAACTACGATTTTTCTTTTCTTGAAAGGTGTGGTGATTAAACTGTGAGTTGCTCTTGGACATATTTGCTCTCATACGTTATCTGCAGTTTAATAATACAAACAAAGATATGTAGGTCCAGTGTATAGCACTGTCTATGAACACTTGCCATATTTAAGATTGTAAGCAAGATTTTGTACTTGACCTCAAATTAAATTCAAATTCGATTTACCAATAACTACATCAAGGTTGTACAATTATGAACTCAAACGTTACAAACATGATAAGACTGACACAACTACGGTAGAAAAACGGACTCCACAGGCATAAACTGCAAATTTAACTTAACCGAAAACCTAATCAAATTAACATGATTAGAAGAAGAAGAAGAAGAAGAAAATATATATATATATATATATATATATATATATATATTAATAATTTGCTCCTGTTAAAAGTCACGTGATACTCTTATGGAAAGTGGTTTCGAATGTAAATATTAATTTTTCACACGGAAATATAATTATTGTAGGCGTCATTATTATTTTCTATTGAAATAAAATGTATGCAAATTCAATTTGACGATAATGCGTTTATTGCATGAAAGTCAAGTTACTTAAGTTTACAGAACAAACTTCGTTAATATGACGTTTCTTGGGGAAACCTAAATTATCTTGAAAATCTGCTCCAGAATAATAACAATTTTAATCCACAGATATATTGACCGTACGTTATTATAGTTTCTCGCACGAGTGGTATACCTTATCGTTATGATATATAGTGTATACACTTCTGTATATTCAGTATAACATGAAAGTAACAGACGGTGAATTTTGTAAATTTCGGATTATTATTCAATGAATAGCCAATGAATCGCAATCCTGTGTAACTCTAGTCTCGAACGCAATCCCAAAATTACCCCTACTGACACCAAGAGGTGTTTGCATATTGTTATCGAAGCTGATACAGCTTGTTAGAGTGTTAGAGTTACACGAAAACATGGCATGTTACTTTGATCACGAAGGCGGTTGGAATTATCATAAACATTTTGCAACTTGATTATACGAAAAATTACATGAAAATCGTGGGCCGCAACATTTCAGTGTTATAAGGCAGCAATCGCAATGAGAGGAAAACAAAATAGTAGAAGGCACATTGATATGTTGGGTTGAGAATAATAAGTTTCTGGGTAAAATATTACAAAGCACCGAATGATATATTTCTGGATTACACTCCAGGTGCAAATTAAACCTATTACCAAAAACAATAAAACTGAAAAACATTGTGGCTAACAATAACATTATAAACATATCCTCCTTGTCAGGGCTGTCGGGAAATATGTAGGGATCAGGAAAAATGGATGAGGAAATGTCCATTGTCCCTTTCTATGACAAAGATGAAGACATATTTGTCCTTGAAGTCTTTTGATATCGCTGCTTGTGGTGTCTACAATCCTGATATATTAAGGTTACATCTTTTCACGTGAATAAATATTACGTCAGTAACATGTCTATATTGTTAGAACTTTAGGCTGCAGTTACAGTTTGTAGACGTATTCCTGACAATAAAACATTGATTTTTGTTCTTTTTTGTTGATATGTTGAGATTTAAACTCTTTCAATTTTAACTTCAAGCTTTCTCTTACAACGTGCTCAATTGCTTTGCAATTTACGTGTTATTTTATTCCGGTCTCTATACTATGTTGAATTAGCCAAGTTAAAATGTCCATTGAAGCTACCTCAGTGGACATCTTCAGACCACGTTGTAAACAGAATGGACTTAAACTCAAACACAAATCACTAATATCGTCGTGATTGTAAACCTATTTAAATGCAGCCTTGGGTTAAACGATTTCTGTCTGTATTTAAAGCGCTCCTTACTGATCGCATAGTCCGATAAGAGACCTAGTTCCCAGTACGTTTAAATGGATCAAATACTTCATTTTCAGCCTACCTTGCATTTATCTCATTATAATGCAACACTGAATCCCTTCCATCACTAAATACTGATAGCAATTCGCAGTGACTGAATACGAATAAATTCTTACCCTGAGGACATCGTGAAAGATCTGAATGAAATCAACTGGAGATTGTTAATCTTTGCGCTTCGTTGCAATCAGGAAGTAACAACAAATTATACAAGATAACACACAAAACAGTACATGGGTATCCCTAAGGTATTTTTGCTTAAACGTCTGAATGAACGGATGATGTGAGTTGTGACTCTCTACGCTACATTTAGAACTACACTTAACGATATACATTTAAAAAAAAAGCACTTTTAACAGTGGACATCCAAACTGAGTTAACATGGTTAACGAGCTAACGTATACATCGGGACATACCATCTTCTAATAGATGCCGTATAGTGGCCATATGTGGACGTAATGAATAAGCAGGCCATTCTAATTATGAAAACACTTATGTGGACTTAGTTAATGTCCACAGTTGGTGCGTTTAGGCTAACCAAAGTAAGTAAGGCCACCAAAGGTCAAATAAACTTGTTAATATCATTTATTTAGGGATTTGTATTATTCAGGAATGTGTTGCAATGGTTTTCGTGTCACTATTGACTATGTCATGTGTTCAAGCGATGGGCAATTGTACAAATCTCACAACGAATTTATAGATTTTGTCCAAAACTGTTACCTATTTGTTGTAAAAGAGAAATAAAGAAAGAAACAAACAAACAATAGATCTACAAATTCTGAAAAAAAAGGATTGATTCTTTTCTCAAAGAGACTCGGAAACAAGTTTCTTTCTTGTATGGTTTCTTGATTCATCCTTGGATTTACTCGTTAACAAGAGGAATTCTTTGATCAAATAAATCTGGACCACCTAATCTTTTGAATAATTGCGATGACAGCACACGTTTCTGCATGGTTTGTATACATGTACTGAGTTAACCAAACACATGTGCTTTGAATTTCGTCTATAAATTACACAGACAAATTCTATTCTCTTTTTTCATGCGTTGACAGTAAATGCTTAGTTCTAATTACAAACTGTTCAACTTTCATTAGAAGCTACCCATGATCTAGGGTAACAATTGTACATAACATGATACCAAAACAAACTTTAACCTAGATTGTACAAACTTAACTATTACTATTTTCCACATTTTTCTCATTATGTAGGCAAGTGTAGCAACTCACTTTCCAATCTGTACGGAAAATGACAAAAGTAGATAGATTTTAATATATAACCGCAATATAACCCAAGGGAAGCACAATTCTCTGCAGAAGACAACTTTCTAAATGATTTGCTTGAAAACTTATCAAGCGGTAGGCTAATGTAGTCAGGCTTTCAGTGCTAAGCAAGATAAATATAAGATAATGGTTCGTACCCTGCAGGTGATGGTAATAAACAACACACTAGTTAAATTCATATTACCAATCTCCATATCCTTCAGTGAAAGGGGGGGGGGAGGGGGGACATGGTCATTATTGCAAAGTATAATGGTATACCTGGCGTCCATCAACCACTCTAGCTGACATTTAACTGCAACCATCATAAATGAGCACCGAATCGTTCAAACGATGGTAGTGCTGATTAAATGACAGCTTTTTACATTAAGTTGAAGGAGAAATTATTGGCACGTTTGGTGAAAGTGAATGGTTTGATGAAAGCTATTGTTTTTCGACAAATTGAAGCTACTTTAACGTATAAGAGATTAGAATATGGAAGAATCAACAAAGTTACCTCCTTTCCAATAATTGTCTGGAATATCTACATGATCTACGTAATTAATTACAAAAAGACATATTAGTTGTCATCACGAAACAATTTCTACTAAAGTTAAGGCGAGTAATTAGGAAAAAACAAAACCAAAAAATACTTCAGATTGAAGTAATGTGTTGTTGAATCAGTCGATCACCCAGCCAATTGTATATTTTAAACAAGCAGTCAGGTTGAATTGCTAGATGGCTTACTTTCGAAGACATCAATGGTAGATTTGAATGTATAACACATTATATTTCAAAGAGATATTCTGATGTCATTGCAAAGTAACGTGGAAGCGCAAAGACTTGTTCCAGTTAAAACAAGCGAGGATGTTTATTTATAATAATTGTATCGAAACCAATTATATAATAGGGAATGATATAAGCAAAATTATTTTGTTCATTCAAAAAATTACGATCTTACGACTAATTCAAAGTATTCACTGTCAAATGAATGCATATCAACAAATAAGTCATGTTACAGGAGGGAGCATATCAAAATGTATTTCTTGCAAGTCATAGTTTTCTTGGAAACTTTCAAACAAACTCATCAAGTTATTGCTTTGTGAGATATCATCTTCTATTATTTCTATATAATGAGATGTCCTTATGGGTTCGCTAAGAAATTGAGTAGTCATTTTGGACTCCTTGTGTGACCAAAGTTCCAAAGTTTCCGTTCCTTTCTATAGATATGTTCTTTACAAAAGGTTAACGATTGTGACCATAAAATCATGAAAATATTAGAACATCGTTAGCTGCGAATGGATGAAAAACCAAGGACAAAGTTCTCTAAATGTCAACGTAAATGAAATGCTTGTTGAGAATGCACGCGTTTTATTTTACTTTATGTTTCTCGATATATTAGTTTGAGGCAACATGAAGTTTTATTTCGTAACACACATCTTACGACAATTGCATAGAAGTAAAAATCTAACTGGTATGACGGAAATTATAGGAAAAGAAAATTGAAAGACAAGAAAAGACATATCAGAAACTACATGTACCTCTTTCTATTCAAGCTTTCACCATATTGTGGCCAAAACAACGTAAACAAAACGTGACTATGAAAGAACTTTAAATGTCACAGAACTATTTGTAATCAAGGCATGAACACCAAGGACTGCATTCTCTCCATTTCTTAACTAAATGAAAATTTGCCGATGAAAACACAAGCATTTTTTTCCCTTCGAACGCCTATCCACTTCGTCTTCGAGAATGTCAAAGATAAAACAATTAAATATCGCTAGTTTAATTACAGTTTCGATTTTGTCACTGCCGCAACAAATGTGTTTTCTATCTTTTCGTGCATTTCAAATAAATGATTACAATCGAAAGAAACAAAGAAAGTAGATAGAAATATATGCGGGGTATCCTTAATAACGGTTGGCTCTACCGGAGGATAGTTGCCGCAGTTCTGTTAGGGTTGTATGATTTAATTCTACATTCGAAATATTAAATATAAATTTCTGTGAAAGCAATTGATATGTGCATAATATGAGAATCAATGAAATGTCTTAACAGCTATAAAGTTGCAACCAAGAAATAGATAAAGAAAACAAAAACCCACAAGCGTGTTAATAAGTAACAAACAGACTATTATGATTTACACTGCGGCGTTTGAATCACAATTGATATTTTCGAAGGATGTAGGTCTCGTGACAGATAAGGAAGACATTGCAATGTTATTTTCCTCTGGTCGTTTTTTGACAGATGGGCTTATACATTGCCTTGACATGTTATAACAAGTTAAGCAACCTTTGGCAACCATGTATTTGTCAACATTGATCAAACTCAGTTTGATTCTCGTGAGAGTATCCATGTGAAGAAAAAACAAATCGAGAAAAGCAAAAGCCAGTACATGTTTGCTTCAAAAGTCCACATTGTAGCAGAAACCCTCCATGAATTGATCAATATAGTACGTTTACAGTATTTACATTATGTTCAGTGATCTATAACCAACTGATTTAGGAAAACAATGTTTAGTGCTTATTATACGGTTCAAACGATTTGACTATTAAAACGCAAAAGAGTAAGTGATTACTGCATAAATTGTCACAAAATGAGTTTGTCGTATACAGAAATATATTTGAGCATACAGCATTTGCTTCACATATACACACTTTAAAATGTCCACAGATAATACCAGCAGGATCTATTATGTCCACGTGGTGTGTTATACACTTTAGACCCTACTTTATTTTGTTATCTGTTGAATATAAACCAATATGAAACTTACCACGTAATCGTTTCGCTGTATCAAATAACAACTTGTGGTTATTTAAATGAAGTTATCACTTTAATGTTTTACTCTTCATGAAAGCTTATTATAATCTGGCTGCAAAACGGTGATTTCTTAATGATTTTCAGTTCTTAATGATTGTTCAAAACAGAGGTAAGAGAACAACTGCAACAATCTACAATCACTCGGTTTTAGCGTAAAATTAATAGTTAAGTTAAAAATAAGCAGAATATGTAGCACTTCATTTACAAGTACAAGTACAACAAAGATGTGAACTGAGTAATTGTTGTTGCAAACCAAATAGGCCATTATTAAGCGGTTAAAGTATTATTTCTATTTGAAAATGCTTCACTTATTAATTGGAGGAAACGTCGCCGGATTTATAATTCACATCAGCGGTTTCAGTTTTCTATTTAAGTGTTCTCATAATTGTAGTAAGACTAATCGTTCGAGGGCATTATAATTTTTGTCACTTGTTTGTGTACTTGTCTTATTATCCAGACTGTGACACGACCGTTCCCTTATTCCTCAAATTAGTTTGACGTCTAAGCTTGAATTGACTCGTAAACAGCCACTTGCTTCTCCAATCAATAACCATTTTAAATTCAATAATGTTATTAGTGTTGCCTTAGGTCACCGGAGAATTCCTTACCCAGTCTTACAAAAAGTGCGCTTTCGAAGAAATATATTTTTGTGAACATTACTAGAAGAAAAAATAACACAACTTTATCGACATTTTCGATCGCCGCAAACTGCTGGCACAGCGAAGGCAAATTCAAACAAAACGAAGGTTTGCAATAGGAGAACTTGTACAAATAACCAATCAGTAACGTATTTGATGGTTGTTGCTATACAGTGCATACATCTACGGTAGAGGAATGTGAACACCACAGCTAAGGTGTGCTATAAGTAACTATATACTTGTGTTGTTTTTATCGATCTCTATTGGAAGTTCAAGATGTCAGGAAAGTTCAATTAGTCCTTAGTAGAGTTCATTGAAAGGTTTTGTTTAATATATTTCCTATGGCATAATTATTACGTATATCCTTACAACCCATGGTTCATTCCTTGATATGTCATACATAAAGTTAAAGAGTCTATGCCAAAAATGCCAAAAATTGTTCATCGTTCTCAACTTTAATGCAAATACAAGTCGGTGATCACTAAACTTAAATGATGAGGTAATATTAACTACTACAAAGCAGTGGAAGTATAATTGCATCCAGGGCTCTGAGTCGACTTACAGAAAAGCCTAATAACAAATAAATAGAGTAAACAACCGTATCAAATTGAATATATATTCTATAATAATTTACCATAATTACCATAATAAGAATCTCAAAAAACTTAGGAACGAAAACATTTACACATTAACGGTATTTCATCGTACGGCGAAATTTAGGTGAAATTTAACGGTTTTCTCAAAAACTAAGACTTTT
>KN883573.1:51176-65387 GCA_000934455.1 Apostichopus parvimensis | reverse complement strand
GATGGTGGCGCTACGCTTAGATAGTGACTTCGATATCCGTCCCCCCCTAAAATTATTGGCTTCCGCCGCCACTGGGTTGAGTGAATGAGGTGGGAAATGTGTTATGCATTGTTTACAATGAAATTGATACATTTCACAAAGACAATGCTTGGTAATATGTCGTTATGTCCACAACTGTGATACCTTGCACAGATGGAGCACAATTAGTAACTTATTGCTATTATTTAGTAATGTTACCGCATTGGTCTCTACCCCTTCCTGTTTTACACTAATACGGTCAAATTACTCGTTTAGCACTAAAATAAACACACACACACAAAAAGCATAATTTCCACATTCATTTTCAGGCCAGTTTTAATTAATTTGATGTTTGATAAGGCTGCTGATTTTACATTGTCTTCCATCCCATGCTTCTGTAACATGTTTCCTTAAAAACATTTCCGTGGGCTGTTTTGTGTTATCCATCATACTGTAGGCCACAGTACCCCCTACCCCTCCCCCCCCCTTTTCTCTGATTACGGCACCCTAAACGGGGCTAATGCATAACATGTGGATATGACATGGTCTAATCGGTAAGACAGTTTTTTGTTTTAATTTAATCGGAAAGAGCTAGGCCACTCTTCTAACAATTTTATGCCCAACATCAGTCAGAGGAAATTTAGAATCACCCCACCACACATTTCAAAATCCTGTTCATATCAGCGACGTTGCCATGAATTTGCAAGGGGGGGGGGGGGAGGAACACATTTTGCGATTGATATGGGAGAGGAGTCTTAAGGGAGGGTGTGTCCCTCCCCTTTGGGACATTTTTGAACAATTGAAGGTCCTTAGATGCGATCTGGTGCAATGTTTTGCCAGTTTCATCATTATCATATGATACCACTTATCAGCAGAATTTGTTTCGGGTCTAATTATTCTTTAACATGTTCGATCTTTTACATATTATATCAGAAAGACTAACATAGTGCTCTTTTACAATTTTTCCAGTGGACTTTAATACATTTGACGAACTTAACTGATGGACAATATTAAATTTTATATTTAGCAGTGTAATAATTATTTATTGGAAGCACGTACGATGATGACGAGTATTCAAAATCAAAAGAGCACTGAGCATGCTAAAAAAACATCAGTTTTTAACATTATTTAGACACTGAAAGGGGGGAGAAGTCGCTCCCCCTGCCCCCCCCCCCTGGCTACGCCCCTGGTTCAAATCACTGATCACAATTGTAAATGTATATTTTTGATACAGGAAGTCGTTTTCTTTTCTTTGCCATTAAATGACTCGTTGCATTTCTTTAGGATTAAGAGACTCCGAGAAATTATCCATTACCATATTTCATACACCAGGGAATATATTAAGAGGACCAAGTAATTAAACTAAATGGTCTATTTTATTTAAATTTCTTACCATAAGGCTCACATAATTCCGTCTGTGCATGATGGGATTATGAATGGCTCATCATCAGAGGCACAAGAACATTGGGATATGAAAAGTTATTATATGTAATTATGTATTGATATGTTTTACCTATTGGTATTGTATAAATTAAGTCGTAGCATTGATTGCGAACCGACATATATTTGGTGTATGTCAGGGGCGTAGCCAGGATTTTCAAAGTTGTTGGCACGACTATCTGAGCGGAGCGCCACGTTGGCGCGGAGCGTACAAGAACATTGTTGGTTTTACAAACTCCCCAGATGGCCGGAAACGGCCCTTCCCGAGTGTTCATTCTGGTTCCCTGGCCTCTTGCTAACTTGAGACACCTCATTCAATATCCCTTTTAACCCCCCCCCCCCCCCCCCAAAAAAACGAGTAAAAATAGTACGTAATTCAATACTACATAATGCAGTCTTTTTCGGCGGGTAGAGTGTTGAATGAAACGGCACGCGATAGAAATGACAGCCTAGATGACAGAAGAATAGATCACCTAATTTAGCCATATTCTTGCTACGTTCATTTCAATAGTTTTTCCTGTCTAGACTCTTAAACTCGTCCAGCAAGCTTATGGATTTGAATTATGGGTGTTTTTAAAAAAAAGATAACTTGGCCAAAAAACGTGTAGGCCCGGGCCTACAGTGCTACATAATGGCTACGCCCTAAGGCCCGGGCCTACAGTGCTACATACTGGCTACGCCCCTGTATAATGTTCCATAATAAATAATTGCTTCAAAGTGATACAAAAATTAGCGAGTAAAACATATTTATCATCACTCCATTACAACTCTATCAATTGAACAATAACTCGAAAGGTTATCAAAAGAAGTAAAAGTCTTTTCAATTTCCTGTATATGATATATATTTGTATTTGAATTTCATTTAAGATTATCTTTCAACACTGACAATATATGTAGCAAGCTAGACCTATCTTCAACAATATGGGTCACTCTATTTGGACCTCAAAATAACTCACTTCATGCTACACAGACACCCCATCTACAATTGATCTTGAAACACCATGAAATGTATGGAAGTCTCAATAGGACGTCATACTTCTTCCCAGTAAGTTTGATGCATATTTACTGGGATTATCGCTATAAGTTTATGACATAAATGGATGGCTCACCATATCCTCGACATGTTTGTTCCTAGTGACATACAGATGCGTCCAGAGCCAGTCCAGTCCAGGCCATGATTACATGTCACAGGATCCCTGTTTACACTCATCATTATTACTTTTGTATATCAGCAAAATTGAAAAGAAAGAATTCTTTATCCACATTTGTATCCATATTTTTCCGTGGCCCTTATCCATACATTCCCAGCCCCCCCCTTCCATACATTCCTGGGCTCCTTTAGTGATTGTGGGCCAGGTGGATGTGTTCACCCTGACCCACCTCCACCCCCTTATGGAAAATATATGAATGATAGCTTACTTGCTATCATGTTATTGTGTAATGTTACCATAAATATGGACATAACCAATATCACAACAAAGTTTGTCAACTTCATATTAACTTACCATTCTATTACCCGGGCAAGGCTGGTGTAGATCAACTCACCCCCCCCCCCCCAACCTCTCTCTCTATCTCTCATCAGTTTCAACTTTTATCAACCTTTGTAGGCACAAGCACCACAAGAGTGACTCAATTTAGTTGGTAACATCTTTCCAGAGAGACTTATAAGACAAGCTTACATAATTCTTACTTTCAATCAATATACATGAACATTACTTAACTAACAGTTAATGTTTTAAAAGATATTGAAATTAACCTGCATTTCAATCTCTTTCCCATGCATGCACTATTATAAACATTCCAACTTTACAAAATTTGGCATACGGTATTATCTGCCAAAGTGAAGGTCAGTTAATATACTGCCTGTGAAGCACAACAGAAAGGGCGAGACTCCGTTTTCATTAGAAATATAAGACCACCGTTTATACAGAACACCTTATGTCAGAGCCCTGTAATCAGTACAACACAATATATCACTGAACATCATAATATATGTAATTAGCAAATTTAGAGTTCTCAAAGTATAAAAAAAAATTAATTTCGACTTGATATCAACCACATCATGCATTGTGTCATCATCATCATCGTCATCTGAGAGGTTTCATCAACCATCTGCATTTAGATGGCGCTATGCAAGTATTACACCTGATTTCTTGATCTGTTAGGTCCCCAATGCAGTGGTATACTCTACACAGACCAGCTGTGCAGTGCAGGATTCTTACTTGCCGTTGTCTTCCCTGGAGGTCCCACGCATGACTTAATTAGTCGCTAAAATCATCGTTATCGCTTTCCTCGCTCCCAAAGCTAGATTCCGAGCTCTCCTGTTGGTTAAGCGGTGGCGCCGGAGCATCTGGAGTTCTACGAGAGGCGGAGACAAAAGTTATTCAGTGTTTTCTAAACATATATCAGGAGGCACATTGAAACATTAAAAGGTTCAGTAAATGTTATATGCTCATCGTTTGGAATTATGGAAAATCACAACAAGATGCTGTTTTCCCTTTTGATTATGTTTAAGTCCTCCAACATTCCATCATCATCTTCCCCAAAAAAAGGAAGAACCTCATTATGAAGCTGAAGAAAATTCGAAAAATATCTCAAATTATTAAGTTAAACTAATATTTTCACATGGTTGACTGTAACTGACTTGGGCATTAAACTTCACACTTGGTTATTGGAAGAAGAAACAAGCAAAGTGTACCACCTTACATCTTGGACATTTCTAGAAATCTCACTCTACGCTTCAAACACATGAAATATAAAGTATATAAGCCTGTCTGTAACACTGAACATAAGTTTTCAGTATTTTAAGCTCAGGCCTATGTGAGATGAGATTCATAAGCTGGAAAATTCCTAACGATGGCAGTATTTCGTATTGTTTAATCGGACTTGACATGGAATGCGCAGACATTCAATCAAGGTTTCTCCTCATTTTGTATGACATAGTTTGTCAGGAAACGAGATCCTTATGAGAAACTTGTAATTTGCATACAAGCTCGGTAATTGTTAATTAAAGTACTTACGATAATAAATTTGGATCCAGTCCGTCCATCAATACTTTGTTCCTCAGTGGTTCTATAGGTACGCCCTATAAGTCGATAAAGAAAGCAATTGTTAGAAGCATCAGTCTACATTCGATCAGCAAACATTTAAACCAAAACATCGATTGATGATCAGATCGGTAAGCCCAGACTCCGAGTATCATGAATTCGTTTCTTAAACATCATGATTGTTGCATAAGCATCTGACATTATAAGCAAGCCTTTAGCCTTCACTAGGAATCTGTACTTTAACACCACCTCGATCTTCTGTAACAAGTCAAAGATAGCTACAATCACTAACATTTCTTATTAATATAGATATCTTATTAATCTTGCGTTCACAATCATATTGCATAATACTGTACATGTCACACTGGGCATCCATACTGTCATGTAAACATCTGATATAAAAAATATCAGCCTACACAAGGAATCTACAGTTGAATACTATCTCAATCAACAATATATCTATGTTCTTTAGTAACACACTAAAGACATTTTGTGACACATTAATGACTTTGCACCATATTGATCATGAATACCAGTAAGTATCTAGTAAATCTTGGATTCACTAACATGGTGCTTCACTTAATACCAAACTGAGAATCAATACCAAAAGCATCTGACATTACCATATCTGCCTCCACTATAAATCTGCACATACTTTGGACGGCACTGCCTTCAAATGGCTAAACGTACTGGACTTGCGATCGAATGATTGCAGGTTTTGTGTCCTGGCCAAATCATTACTTTGTGTCCTTGGGCGAGGAACTGTACCTCCATTGCCTCTCTTCACCCAGGGGTATAAATGGGGTCCTGCGAGGTAACTTATAAATTACAGTTGCATATGATGCTTTGTGGTTGCACCTAGGGGAGGTCCCCTAGTGAACATGCTGATGTGGGGCACAGTAGTGCCACAGGAGTGACTACTGTTTGAATTGTGCACCCTTTGATGGGTGGGTGTGACAAGTTACCAATAATCAGTGATTAACTGCTTTAAAGTTGTGTGAAAAGGTCTTGTCTCAATAAACAATACATCTGTCTTACGTAACAAGTTCAGGATAACTGAGATTGCTAGTAATTTGTACCAACCTGATATTAATATTAATATGTCTCTGACATGACAATAATTGCATTCGGCCATCTTACCATGTTGATCATTTTGAAGTATTTAATGTATCTTGGATCTTGAGAGACTGTCATGGTTGGTGGGGCTTCTGGCTGTGCCGGCTCTGTTTCCGAGGTAGCCTTATTAATTTTTTTTTTTTAAATGAAATAATCAAAAATAAATAAATTTAAAAAAAAAAAGTAAATAAATAAACAAAAGAATAAAAAAAAAGTAAAAAAAAAAATAAATAAAATCAAGTAATAAAATAAAATTAAGAAAAACAAAATCAAGGATATATTCCTGCAGCGTATACCTTCTGGTGACAGCATTGTACGGTTTTTAATATGCAATATGTTCCAAAAGCACTATTACTAAAACAAATGTGTATCTTTTTCTTTCAATTAAAAAAAAAAAAAAAACACAACATGAAATGATCCATTTTAATTGCCTTCATTACTAAAAATGAAAGATCATAATCCATGTATTCACTTTTGAAGCAGACAGAGGCTTCAGAGTTGAAAATATGCTATGGCTTCAACAAAGACTACCTACTGAATTATGGAAGATAGATTTATTAATCTTTCAAACTGATCAAACTTTTGTTCGTTCATTAAACATACAAAGCTTGGCTTTAAAGCAGCACTTTGCGTCTTTTTCTATAATTTTCTCAACCTCATTGACTCCACTATGCCATAACGACATATATAACTAGCTTATCTATTTCAATCTTACATCAAATGGTGGCATAAAAGTCGAAAAATTTGCAACTTTCAACTTTGTTTTTCTCCAAGATAATTTCCGTTGGGATCCCAATAAACCTCGCCCATCATATGGATATTTAAACACTACGAACGTCATTGACCAATACGTAATTTCCAAACCATGCTTGATTTGTGTACAGTCTATATGGCAGTTGTTCCATAACAACTCCCTGGTTGTACCGACGCAAAGTCTTGAATCTATTTTAAGCAACGGCTCATAACTAAACCTGCATCTCTGATTGGTTGAATTTAAACTAGTGGATTTGGGGGAACTGTATATATGCGATTAATTTTAAATGTGGAACTTGTCGTGGACACTTTTCTCATTATCTGCAAATATCCTTAAATTATTCGCCAATTAACGTTGTTGGCAGGGAAAAACTTGACTAACATCTTAGTTTGCTGATGTAAAAAACTTGATGGACATGTCAAAAAAAGTAGAAAACGGGGACCAAACGTAAAATGCTGCTTTAAGTTGGTGACTTGCTTAAGCAAAGTTACAGTGCAACCTATATCTTTACCTGGTCATCTCCAGCTGTGACCGCAGGAAGATTTGTTGCTGGAGGCTGCTGTGGTGAAGCTTGCTCAACTGTAACATTTTCAAGACCAGGTATGGAGGCAAGCTGAATTGTGAGAGAATTATCATTAATTTTTAACAACCTATTTTTTTATTTTTTATTATTTTTATTTTTAATGAGGGTAGTCCTGCTCAGTGCAGAAGCACTGCTTTCCAGAAGAGCCCTCAATATTTAAATTATTGCAGTAACATGTCAGCTCTATTGACCGGAAGCAACCTTACAGTGTCCCTTGGCCTCCTAAAAGTACCTTTTTTGGGGGGTGATCAAAAGCTCAAACAAGTAAGTACCTTATGCAGGGATGTGCCCAGGATTTCCTGAGTGCCTGGTATACTGATCGCCGTTCTGGGGGAGGGGTCTAAGGGGGAGGAGGTGCCCCTCCCCTTTGAGAAATTGTTCAATTTTTGAAGGTGCTCAGATGCCAAATACTGGCACTTGTGTAGCTTTTTAAGCACATACACAAGTACTTGTTTTGCTAACAATTTACATTTTTAAATTGTTGAATATATTGTTAGGAATGTTGGGATTTTAGATGAAAATAGTGCTGGGTGGGATTCACGATTTTTAAGACAGTGCTGGGCGGTAATTTTTAGTGCTGGGCGGGGCCACCCAGTGCCGCCCAGCATGGGCACATCCCTGCTTATGATATTAAAGTTGTAAGAAAAGTGAAAAGTGCACATCAATGGATCTTTCCACATGAGGCTTGGGTGTTTTACCTACCTGACATTTTTTTTACATTACACACATCACACTAAACTGTTAGTTAATTACTTGATGTATGTTACCTTGGTTGATAAACATGAGGGGCCTACATCTTGCTAAACATAAACCCAACATGACTCAGGATCACAAGATATGCTTTGGCACAGGTTGATTGCTATTCCCATGGGGATGGATGGTGGTGGGGTGAGGGGGGGGGCTGTAGAGTTGGGAAGTCATATGATCAACCCTACTTCTAAACTTTAATTATCTTTTTAGGTGGAGCAAAGTCCTAATCAGTTGGATAGTAATCTGCTAAGCAATGAGTTTATTAAGTACCCAGTAGATGGCGCTATTGCTAAATATAATTTAACTATGGATGATACAGTACCATGTAACGAATGCCTCTCCACATTGCAAGCAAATTTTCTACTTCAAATTCTCAATCCTTGTCGAAACTTTATAGAATCAACAGAGTGTTCAGTCAGTTTCTGTATGATGACATTACCGTGTTTATTTTACTAGCAGATGAATGCTGGCTTGAACTTAAAATATTTCCCCCCCCTCCCCCCCCAAATAAAAAAAATTGGCGTATTATTCAACAGTGACCAAGACTGATTTAATCTAAATGAGAGGCAGGAACGACTGGATCTTGTGGGTTGGATTGAAATTTTGTACCTAATCCTTGAACCCTACCAGTTAATGTACTACTGACACCCAGCCAATTTGCCCCATATTCATATACATTCATATACATTTGTTGCGCGTGATTATCTCATTCAAAATCTGTTGAAAATTTTTCGAAAAGTTCTTTTTGTTTTCAAGATATGCACCTTAGACCTACACGTCTAGGGAACTTACTAAATATGGGCAAACTATGATGTGGAAATGTTGCGCTCATCAAAATTTCTTATTTTAGGCATTAATAACTTAACCCCTAATTACAAGCCCACATATATCATTTGAATACCGTGTTGTTCCTCTATTCAAAGAAGACAATAAGGTCCCTGGTTCGAGTCACTCCCAGATTAATGTATGTCGTCCAGTTACAGAGTTGTTGACAATTGACGATTCATAATCATGGACGTTAAATATGAATGTAAGAGACTGACTTTGGTCAGCTTGCGGCTTTAATAAGCCAATGAGGCTTCTTTGCGAGTTCCTGCTTGCAGGAGGATCTAAAATACATACATAACTATAATAAAAAAAGTATTTCAAGAAATCGTATCATGTAATTTCTACAGTACCTTGGCTTCTAGAATGTTCATTGTCACTTCCAGCTTCTGTATCCTATGATTCAAATCCAGTAATTTCTAAAAGACAATAATAATTATTAAAAACAAAAGAATCCATAATCTTGTGTAGAAGAGAAATAGGGAATAACAATTTGCTCTGTGCTACCTTTCACAACAGCTGATCTTCAGTTGTGATACTAAACAATAAACTTACTGTAATATTCCACATAAACAAAAGAAATGTTTATTCAGTTCTATTAATGATCCTAAAGTAAATTAATATCATTGGCCAAGACAGTTACACACTTTAAGTAACATCTAAATCACACAGTCAATTTGTAATTTCATTCCTTGTTAGATTTTGTTTTCTTCTTTAGAATTTAGCAAAATAAGGGTTTGGAAACAAAATTGCAATTGTTTTAATTTCATGGATTGCACAACAAGAAAGATTTATCTTCCCTCCAAAGTAATTCATTCTATACACAACCCCTGCATACTGTAATTGGACAAATTCCGGTTTTTATTAACATTGCAGGGATGACTAAACCAGCCTTTAATGTGTGGCCCGTGGATAATATCAAACATGACTGCGTAGCTCATTTTTGTGATCTAGATTAATATAAAATGTAAATTGACAACTGTGTCCTGTGTCTCAAACATTTATATGAAGTTTATTGTATAGGGCTTTAACCATTTTATAGCAAATTTAGCGAGCCCTGTGAATACTTTATCCTGTGTTGCATCACAAAATGATATACAGTATCATGAAGTTGCTACTGTACATACAAATCCAAATATGCATAGCAGTTTTGCTGCACAGGAACCAAGAGAAAAAGGTCGGGCTAAGACTGCTACAGTAAAATTAAAGAGAAACTGGATATCTGGTGTTATGTTGAACGACATTTGTTCTGAGCTATTTTGTGCAAAACTGATTGAAGTTCTTATTACATGCAGTTTAAGTAAATGTAACACAATGATAAGACACTCCCTAACCTGTTTTAGGGAATTATCATCCTCTTATGATTTCGTCTGCTACCAGTTTGTCTGAAACAAGCATTTCTAAAGTAAATTATTTATGCTATTTTCAATGATTTACAAAAGGTTACCATGACGAACCTGCAAACAATGGGCTGACAAACCTAGTGATACAGTTCATAGGAAAATGACAATCCAAAATATTACCTGTTCACAGACGCAGGAAAACTTGTTAAGGAATCTCGTTGTATGGATAATGAAATGATTCAAAAATGCCAGCATCCTCTTAGGGTGTATAGCTGTGACCTGTAAAAGAAACAAACGATAGCTTTGTACCTTGTCAGTTCATACAAAACACACAAATAAAGTTCTAAAACACTACTAGTAATTGAAAAAAGAATAGTATGAACTCTGAAAGTTCTAGTGTAACAATTGGAGGTAAATAAATCATGAGAAAGAAATTTGTAGAGTGACGTGGTGCTAAAACTGTTGCAGTGCTAGGGGAGTACTGGGGAAGTTTTGATACATAAATTTATGCTAAATATGTAAATTTATGTTAATTACACAATGTTATCTGAATTAAATACTGAAATTGACAAGTCAGTGACACTACAGTATGTACACTTTGACAGCTCTACTTAAAATAAATCATTCTATCATAAATAAAGTTAATAAAATTCAAAACCTAATCTAAAATTGCTGTTGTGGAACTGGTGTTAACATTAAGCACAGTCTACCATGGATGTGGTATATATTGGAAAATGGGGTTTTGAAACGACTTCCACGGACACCATGTTGCATTGCTCTGACAACGAATGAGGTACTGTAACTGTACCTTCACCTCGGACCTCAGTATTTGAAAAAAAGTGGTCAGATACTGCAGGCGAAACTCTTCTCCATCGGATGGGGATGTGAAATGGTGGTAACCCGAGCAGGAATGGGTACAACAGTTACTGTGTGTACACCTGCCTCCTAGTTCTAGGGTTACAATACATATTTCTTTGGTTGAAAGTTGGGACACTGTGTCCAGTGGGAGAGTCTAATAGCTACATTATATGTTGTTGCATTCAGCCCACATCACAAAGCTTTTCCCACCAAGCTTACAAGTGGGACTAATATTCAGTCATCAATCACGTTTGTTTATTGAAAATGATTAAATACAAAGTTTTTTGGAATGTCAGGACAGCATACAATAGTGATGCTTGAAACCTGTAATTTTTGTTTTTTGTTTGTTTATCGTCAACACAGTGACGTATAATACAGGTAGTCATCAGACAGACCAGATTCTTGATGGCAAATTCTGCCAAAATATCGGCCCTGCACACTGCTATATATATACAGTATCTCATTGGTCACGCCTTGCTGACATATGACATCATTTGGATTTGACAGTGTAAGAAGCCCTTTCCACTAGTGTTTGCGCGGGTTATCCGGGTACCCGCCCGACGCGATACTACCCGGTTCCTAATTTATTACCTGAATACTAAAAAATAAATATTATTTATTCATTCGTTTATTTCATAGAAGCAAAGGCTGACAAGGAATTTTACGAGATGTTTATGAATTATAGAAGGGATAACTAAAAAATAATCATCGCAAGTGGCTTTTTACTAATCGTTTATTCCAAATGCGATCAAATTGCGCGAATCGCGCAATCTCGGGGCTAATGCGAACCCTGGGCCTGCATAATAGATAGTAGTAGTAACAACCGTTTAAGTGCTAAATTGGATATTTATATGGTCTGATCTAATAGACGTGCACGAGCAGGCATAAGCAGCGGAGGCAGTGCGATGTTAGTACTAATGTTAATTATAATTAAATAATTAATTTATTAACAAGTTACTGAAAGAAACAAAAGCAAATAGAAATTATTGAGGAAGGTTTTATACCTTATCTTACACAGGTCTACGTATTTGAACATGAAAACATTGTCAGTAGAGAATATTACGCATTTATTACAGCATCCAATATGTAATTTCTTGAAAATCTTGATACACAAGGGTAAACGGCCCTCAGGTACCCGGTTCCTGATGATTGGTCCGTGTAAACACTACTTTCCACACAATTGCTGGTTGAGCAGGCTTTACATTAGTAAAGCTGGTCAATGAAGAATGATTCATATAATCTGTGATCAGTAGGATACTGTTAAAACTCAGGACCTGTGCTAACAAGTGCCAGGGAAAAATATGCACCATTTTGTAACTTGCGTGACCCCTAAATTTGCGGACCGTTTTATTCATAGGCCTTTACCTGTAGGCTGTATAGCCACTGTACTTGCTGTGGTTGTACTGTCAGTCAGAAAAGTATGAATGGAAACTGCCAAACTTGCCACGGTGACATAGGAAGACACTTTTGTGGATTATTGGAACAATTTAGCAGAATTACAGCAAATTTAACACATGCGCCAAGTTAGGGAATTTGTTTTCTTGCTTCGAGCATTTTTTGTGTGTAAATCACTGGCGGACTTTGGCCAAACTATCGATAAAATCACATACTTAGCTGAAAGACAGAACTTAAGCACCCAGAAAACGCAGCCAGATCATCATCACAGCTATCATTTTACAAAGTGGCTATTTTATGACTAGGAGTAACAATAATTTCCGGTTACGCATGCGCAGTTGCTTTAATGTGGCTATTTTTACGACCAGGAGTAACAATAATTTTCGGTTCGGGTTTAGGGTTAGGGTTACACCTTATGCATGCGCAGTTGCTTTATTTACTTTACTGACAATGCGTGACCGGAAATTCGCCGATGTCGTAAGAATAGTTTATAAATAATTGTTACTCCTGGTCGTAAGAATACCCACGGCCATCTTTTTAAATGTTATCGTAGGCCTATCATCAGTCATGCTAAATTACTGTGTGTGTGGCATACTGTACGTTGGGAGCTCCTGTGGGATAGGCTATATTTCAAAACTATGCTAGGCCTAGGCTATATACAGTACAATCAATCTTTGTATTTCTATGATACTCCTTCTGCTACTGTTTAATTATACGCCTAACTGTTAGAGTTAGGCCAAGGTCTACTCTAGGTTAATATAATATTATAAATTATTGCTTATGTACAGTATGTATGTATGTAGTGCTACTGCAATTGGTAACTTGACGTATACAACAACATGTAATCTACTGTAGAAGTTAGAAGCCTTAAAAAATAACAATTATTTAGTTTGTAAGATTATCCTCTCTAAACCTTCGAAAGATCGACCCCTGGTCCAACTAGCGGGAGACCATCAGCATCCATTTCAAGTCTTCCGTGCAATTTTTATCTTAAATGGACCCGAACGTTAAACGTAAATTTCACTGGTTGCACTTTGAGAATCGAATTCGTGACAAACTTAACAATACGCCTACTAAACCGGTTCCGCGAACAGGAAGAAGTGTTACCACTCTCATACGTTAAAGTCATGCCAAAATAGCACAGAAAAATCGGCCAAAACAATATTTGGTTCCATACTACGTAATAACGTACAGGAAGATAATGATAATAATAACGTAATAGACGACAATTGTCAACTTACGTTAATGCGCACTGGTTACAAGATACTGATTGGCTGTTTGTATTAGTATTTATTTGTATGTAAGGAATTATGGATATTTTAAAAAAGAGTGACAAAGGCAAAGTTTGCCCGAACAGTCGAACACACAGATTCAGTAGTAAACATTATGTGTGTTGTAGTCTTGTAGAGCAGGAATTATATTGTTCGACGGTCGTTAACATGCGTTTTCAGTACAGTGCGACTACTGTAGACTGTAGACTGTCACGTCAAGTTTTTCAGCAACTATAGCCTACTGCCGGTCCGCGGTCGAAGGGTCGTTCATGAGTGGTCATCATGGAGATTCGAGACCATTCAGACCAATGATATATTTTTCGCACATGTAATATTTTTTGGACACCCAAAATCCCAGTGGGGGGGGGGGGCGACTGGGAAGGCGACAAGCTTTCATGGGGGAGCTGTCGCCCCCACGCCCCCCGTAGCTACGCCACTGGACATAAATGACTGAAGATGGATACAACTTAAGAGGTGTACGCCGCAGCGCAAACCGCGACCGCCTTGGCGCAAAGCTTTTATCAGTGGGGTCCAGGGGCCCGCATTTAGGGCCCCTGTTGGATGAAGGAGAGTATCCCCCGGCGGGAGCCCATGGGGCAGACTGACATTTAAAAAAATTCAAATCTGCTTCTGTTTGGTCCCTGAATTGATATGTCAGTCCGAACATATTTTAACAATAGTCATATCTGACAAGATATTAAATGAAGTATACCTAATTAACATTATGGTGTCGCCATCGCCATCGCCATCGCCATCGCCATCGCCATCGCCATCGCCATCGTCATCGTCATCGTCATCGTCATCGTCATTA
>KN883573.1:27892-42594 GCA_000934455.1 Apostichopus parvimensis | reverse complement strand
TTGCTTCCTGCAACGAACAGAGTTCCTAGAAGTGGGTTGAGTCAAGGAAGAAGTGCTCAAGAAGTACAGCGTGAAATGACGTTAGCTTACATCTTGAATTCATCAAATCCTTATACCGAAGGTTACCAGCAAAGCACTGGTCTCTCGGAAACAGCTGTTGAATTTGTGAAACGCAAAAACGAGGTATTTCATTGCAGCACAGTGACGCGATTGGCCAAGTTTTGGAGCAAGACGGTTTGCGTTGAAGGCTTCCATTCAGGGCGTTCCAGTATCATGGAGTACATAGCTATTCGATCAACTGAGATGGAGCAAAGCACAGGAAGGGAAAATACCCTGAAGGCATTCCGACGGTTTCTGACGATAGTGTCAAATCCTGAAGAGATGGCTATTTACTGGACCGATAACTACGAGGAAAGTGATATAAAATCAATGATAAAGAGCTCACGTCCTTTACTTTTGGATCCAACAAACCCTTACAACAACATCCTCCGAGGAAAGAATAAATCGTTCATGATGGAAATGGCCAAGTTTGCTCGAGTCTCCATGGATCGACTGGGGGAAGCCGAATACAGAGCACGATGTGGAGAGCCAGTAGATCTTCTAAGCATGTTTAAGCCGCAGCCTGTATGGGCTCAATTGCCATTCATTTTGGAGAGGCGTAGTCAACCTAAGAATTTCTACGTTTCTGTGAGAGATGGAGGTAATTTGATGATGCCAAAGACGGTAACCAAGAAAAGCATGGAAGAATCCGATCGAGAGATTATTGAAAACTTTCTGTTTTCTTTCTGTGAAGTATCCGTAGTGGATGCTAAACTGACAGGGTTCAAAGACGTTGAGAACAAGGTTCTGGCAGACGTCTGGCGTATGATTACACCGGGTGCTCAGTGGAGTCTATGGAGCCTTATTTCAAAGAACGATGTAAATTTAGAGATTCCATTTACTGACGGAAATAATGCATCGAAGATACTTTGTGTCAGTTTCGACATGTAGAGATTAAAATCATGAGGTACGTCACCATAAGTTGACCTTGTCTCTGAGGTCACTAGAAATCAACATCTGGAAAAGATATAGTACAATGGTAACTCCTACGTAAAGCTTTCATGAACTTCTTAATAAAAAGGTCCATACATTTGTAATTATTCATAGAGCAGGGTCTGCAAGCTTTATCAATCAAAATACAGGTTGAGTTTGCATGTCCTTCATTTCTTCATTTATTATTCAACGTTATTGAGTAAGAAAACTATTGTTTTGTGTGTCCAATTGTCGTTTGCTGTCAACAGGGGACAAAGTCTGAAGTCCTTATTATCACAATAACCAGGGAGAACCGACACACTTTTGCTGAAAAATTGGGTGTTCTTGCTATTTTTGTCTCACTCACACTTTTGAAGACTATGTTACAACTGACATCTTCCTTTATCTTCCCCCTAAGGGCTAACTTCCAAAATTACACACAGCCCCCACCAGAGGGTGGCAAACATCATATTTTGTACAGGTGGTATAGGGAAAATAGACCTTATATTGTATTTGGTTGCATTTCTTTATCAGCATCTTTGATATTAAAATTTTGCCCTATTGTTTATCTTTCATCTGAGTATGCTTTAATTGCATTCCATTGCAACTTTTCATTGCAGTTATATTTTTTTAAGAAAACCAAGTTTGTACCAAATTTGCATCTAGTACAGATCTCTGGTAACATTGTCCTGTTATTGTTGATGACCACAAGTGTACCACAGCCAGGTATACTTCACTAGTCATCCGATCTGATGACGTTGTTAACCAAACTAGCTTAAAAATTGCAGAATAAAAGTGATAGTACGTTGCAAAATAATTACATATGCAATGTGCATGACAAATTTGATTTTATCAATGATATTTAACAACTCTCTAAATAATTATCCCTTTATATTAATGTGTGTAGCAGTTGTGCTATGTTAGACTAGCAAACGTTACTGGCTAGCAAAAATGAAATAACTTATAGCATGTATGCAGGGAGCAGGCAGGGATCCAGGATTTTGAGCAAGGAAAGGGGGGTGTCTGAATGATGAGGCAAAGCCGAGCGTAAAATCGTACAGGGGGAAGGGGGAGGGGGGGGGGTTAGGTGGCCTCTCATATTTTGTTAAACATAGATGCTCAAAGATGTACTTGATCTGCAGGCAAGGGCGGATCCATGATTATATGAAAAGGGGCCAAATATATCATCATAAGATCGCCGTCCTAGAGAGTGGTCTGAGGGTAGGGGTGTCCCCCTCTCCATTTGAGAATATTTTGAATGATTAAAGGTCCTTATATGCAATCTGGTGCTAAGGCCTAGGCTATATTTTGCAACGTTTGAAGTAAATTTATGTTCAATATTTTTCTTATTTGGGGGTTAATTAGTCTTATTTTTTTTAATTGAGGCAAATAAAAAAGTTGAGAATATTTTCAATATAATTAAGAATCCTTAGGTTAGATGCAATGTAGTGTATCTGGTGATTATCCCTTATGAGAGAACAATAAGATATTTTCCGCTTGAATAGTTTTGGCGGCCCCTCCACATTTTGACTGGGTTTCACTGACGTAGCCAGGGGTTTGGCCAAAGCCACTCCCAATTAAATGACAACAAATTATTCGTCCAAAATAAAGGATTTTATTTAGATGCAACTTGCAAGACCTGCGAAGTGCCATTTCAGGCGATCTAGAGGTACCCTTTTTCATAAATGTCTACGTTCCGCGCAAACTGATGGTGGCGCTAGCTCTGCTTAGATAGTAACACAATCAGGGTTCGGCCACCCCAACCAAAAATCCTGGCTACGCCATTGCTGGGAGTTAACGCCCCCCCAACCCCCGCTTCCTAAAGTCGTACGGGTGTGGGTCGGGGGGGGGGGGCTTCTCATGTTATTTTTTAAATATAGATGCTCTGAGATGCACTTGATCTGCGGGCAAGGGCGGATCCTTGTATTTATGAAAGGGGGCCAAATATGTCATCTTGTGATCGCCGTCCTCGGGAGAGGTCAGAGGGGAGGGGATGTCCCCCTCTCCATTTGAGAATATTTGGAACTATTTTACTCCCCACAACCCCCGCTTCCTACGCGGGATACCAGGGGCAGTGGTGCTTGGTAGAGATACAATACAGATACAAAGAAAACATAGGCCTATATAATAGCTATATTTTTCATGTACTATATGAAATACCATGTTGACCATTCCCTCGGTTCCCCTGATGAATGGGGAATATGAGAGCATTTAGGGATCCCACTCTCAGTATTGTGAAATATAGATTATTGGTATCATTTCCTATCATTTGAAACCCATTTAAATATTCTCAAATTAACCCCTCACCACCCTCAGGGGTGGGGGCTGTGTGAACACTTGAGAGTGAGCCCTTTCAGATTTTCATCATAGCACCCTAGGCTATATTTTAAGATATAGCACATTAAAATAGCAAAAGCAATAAACAAAATGTTCCGGTGCTCCCTGGTTACAATACTTAAGCTGTATATTCATGTTATTGAATATACAAATCTTGTTTGCGCATTTTGCATTAAACGTGTTCATGTCATATGTGGCAAGGACTCATTAAGGTGGATTTAAAAAAACAACGCAAGGCATTTTTATTTGGGGAAAAATAATTTGGGAAATGTAAAAAACGTAGAAAGAACGGTTTGCCTTTATATGTCGCTTACGCAATGGGGAAACTAAGGGAAATGTATAACAAGTTCAACTGTTGGAAACTACCTGTTCCCTTAGTTTCAATTTAAAATTAATTTCCTTCTTTCAATGGGGAGGGATGGGTGTATCAGTTACATTAGTGGTAATGTTGCACAGTCTATTCGGTTCATAGGTTAAACACTTAACAATTATGCCTACAATGGTGCTTTACCAAGAATCTGGTGATGAAATATTAGCTTTTGACAAGTTTTTTCTTTCATTTTTTCCATTTAATCAATAAAAAGATAAATAAGATAATGCTAATAAAAAAGGACAAAGTACTTCCTTATCTGCTATATACACTATACATTCTGTCACCCTTCTGCTTATGTTAAATTGTATCAACCTTCTAGAAACGGTTTCGTCTCTGGATAAACGTAATTGTGAATATTTCTAATCGATACAATATGTCTGCAATTTCTTTATAAAAGAAATGTACTTTATTTAGGATACCAAGTTGAAACTTCCCTATGAAAAACAGACAAGTATGGTAGATATAACTAGAAAACATGCATCAATCTAGCCAACATGCGATCACTTTTAAAACTTTGATCTGTGTAGAAACTTTTGTGTGTTAATGCACTAATTTTCAGTGTCCCCTTCTTTGCTTGTGTTATGTTTATTTATTAACTAATTGATTAAATTGAATAAATGAAGACATGATCATCTGTAGTATTTGTTCCCTTTCTATTAAATTACAGTCGGGATGTAAGAGAAATGGGATGGAGAGTGGACCAAGGTATTTGATTTTGTGCCGAGGTTCTAGCTTGGGCGACTATTCTTAAATATACAAGTATACAAAAAGGGACAACAATTGAACATGGTTATAGCCAAGTGCAGGTTCTCTTCTGTGAACGTTTTGCCCAATATGTTTTGCTTTGAACTGAACCTCAATGACTATTATATTGTCTATTTTCAATTATTTCCCCATAGATTACGCTCGTGTGAAACAATCAACAAAAGAAGAGCCGTTTGCCCGGACCGGCAATCGTACGGCTCCTTAAACAAAACATCATGTGCGAAATTAAAACCTCCGTCATTGTAAATAGTTCACTGGAATTACGGTGTTATCATCATAATCATCATTATTATTAGTAGTATTTATTTTAAGGTTTTTGGGGGCTATCCTTGGTACTCTGTACTTTATTCTGTTACTTTTACCTTGTATCTTCTATCTAATTGTCTTTTACATTTAATGTTGCCTTTGTTGTTTAATCTGTGACAGCACCTAATAAATACAACAACAAAAAACTCAAATAAGTCTGTCAAATTTTAAACATCTGTTAGAATAAATAATTTTGAAATAAGATGGATAACTCCATGTATTCTAATAATAGCTTATCTGACTTACTGGTAATTTGCTCTCAGATGTTTCATTGCGGCCAATGTTTCCAGCCAAGCACAAGACAAGTCGAAATTTGAATGAATTCATATAGTATCGATTTTTTAATATTTGGAAGCTCGAGTAAATGTGAATTTGTCGCTATAAAGGTAGGTGCTGCTTTACATAATGTATGTTCTCTAATCTAAATAACGAAGAAAATATGTTTGACAAGCCTTGATTTAGATGCAATTCGATAGCCTTGTTTCGAATATTAAAATTAATTGATCCGTAAAGCTTTCCCATTAATGGATGTAAGTATTCCTACAATGCTAAGGCTCTTGCATGCGAGATAGCAAATGGTTAATTGTTGGCTTTTTGTACTCAAATATCTTAGTTAATTATAAGTCTATTAAATAATTATATGCAATTGAGGCTCTCTGCAAATTGCGATTAGATCGTTCATAATTTCCGAGCCAGTTTTCTGCTGCTCATTTGCTTATATATCACTTTTGAAAGTGTTACAGTTTTACTGTTTACGGGACATTAATGTAACAAAACACTGTGTATATGACGGTCAAAGTTCAACTATGCGTGCTACTGAGGGAAATGTTGCAATCGATAGCATTCCATTGCTTATATGAAAAGCTTATCCGGTTCCATTTCCGTTAATTGTTGTCAATCCAAAGCGCCTACATTACAAGTCAACTGAATTTGAACTAAATCAGTTAGTACCGTATCGAAATGAATATTGCAAGGTTATTGAAGATCTGTCAGCGAAGGTAGGTTATACAAAATTGCTTTATTTTTGCAAAAAAGAATAATGTTACTTCTTGACATGGCAACAGCTATAGGTGTATGTCTAAGTTAGTAATGTAATCGATACGTTGAGACACTCCGTAACGTGAATGTATGGAATCTAATGTACTCTTCTACACAGTGCTCGATGTGAGCCTGTATATGAGATAGTATAGACATACTAGCACTGTAATGGCATATATATATATATATATATTTAACGTATGATACAGGAAATATATGATACAGAGCACCAACAAGTATGTGATAATTGTATCAACAGTAAAACCTGTCGGAATGTGTTTGCACGGATTACTGTTATGTTAGATTATGCTATGTAATGTAATGTAATGTTATGTTATGTTATGCTATGCTATGGTACGTTGTGTTATGCTTTACTATACTATGCTATGATATGTCATGTCATGTCACCTCATGTCATCTCATGTGTATTGCTTATTGTTATGTTTATGATTATTTAGTATATGGTGGCTTAAGTTGATTGGTTAGCACAGTTCCTGGAATTGTAAACTCAATGAGCCTAATAAGGCGTAAATTCGTATGACCTGTACGTGCATGCCGACAGAGCTGACAGTGCCATGCCCACTGACTAGCAGGTTCTTATTTAAATCAATTGTTTGAATGAATGTTTAGAGCGTATTAATAGCAGAAACTGTCGAAGGTAATGGGGTCTGTGGAACGTTCGACTTATCTGCTGCAAAGTTGGTAGATACGTGACATAAGATGCTCCTATGTTTGTGTGTGTTTCTGTTTTGTTGTAGTTTACGCTCGCGACGAACCATGAACAATATCAACCAAACTCCCATGTCCAACAACCCTTGTTCAGTATTGAAGGAGTTTGCCGACAACTTGGCACCGACCCAGGAACTTACAACTGAAGTGGGACGCATCATTGATAGACTCAGCCGTCATCTCCATAGCGACAGATTCAAATGGAGTCGTTGCATTAATAGAATCGTCCCTCTTGGTAGCTATGCAAAGAAAAGCTCCCTTCGTTTCATGATGGATTTGGACTTGGTCGTTTTCTTGAACGAATGTGAGCATCCTTTTGAGGATTTTGTGAGGGACCTGGAGGAGCACATCGCACTATCCGACTCTTGTAGCAGCTGCAAACTAACGGGACAGCGGCTATTTTTCGTTTTACAAATTTGTAGTTATTCGTAGAGGTCAAAAGTCGTTAAACGTCAGCAGTATCTGCAAACTTTATCAATCAATATACAAAAGTTGAGAATGATTATAACTCATTTCTACATATCTGAGTCGACGGTATTTAGTAGAAAAACTATTTTTTGTGTGTTTAATTGCACATTTTTCATTGAACATCTTTATATAATATGTGGCAAGGAATCATTAAGGAGGGTTCAGAAAGAACACAAGGCATTCTTATATGGTGGAAAATAATTTGGGTAAAGAAAAACGTTGGTTTGTCCCTCGTAAGGCTTCGGTTCAATTTACATTTTCAAGAGTTGTAGCACTTTACAATATTTTCAGAGCACTTTCATAGATGGAAAGTGAATCCTACAGTACTGGTAAACGGAGCTTATTCAACAAAGTAACAAAACTACGTGAACCTATTAACGCATGGGTGCGTGTATGTATGTTGGCTTGTGTCATGTCCTAGCCTATTCTAGCTTAGGTATAATTTATATCTAATGGGATTCAGTCTAATTTGAATAGTATTGCGCTAAATACTTAAGATAATGTGTTCAGTGTGATAATGACGTAATATCCTTGATCGTAGGTCAAAAAATGAAACTACACTTCAGAGAGTTATTCAATGTTATATTTCCCTAGACATGGTAATGCAATTGATCTAAGAATTGATATCTTTTAGTAAATTACTAGTCTCTTCTTTCTAGAATTATATTTGAATGCCATGGATTATTCTCAGTTTTAATTATTTCATTTTTAAGTCGTGTGATTGACAGATCCATAATATAACCCTTCGAACTTAGTATGTTTACCCTTCCCAAAATATGTGGAAGGTCTCGACATTCAGGAAAACCTTAGACAATATAACGATATAAACAATACTTTGTAACTATACCTGACATTTTAAATAAAAACGACTGAAACGCCACATCTACAGTACATATATCACAACGTTTTATCAGTCTTGGAATGATCATTCAAGTTGGCAAGTATACTATGGATATTTCTGTACGTGTCTACCTTTTGGAAGCAATTTCCTAGAACAATAAATAGTAATTTGAAGAGGAAATTTTCAGATTCTAACATCATCTATATTTTTGTGCAGATAGTAGTCCACCCACCAGAGCTATTACATCGACAGGAGGATGATAAGTCAAATATGAGTTTGATATTGAATGCTTTTGGGAAGTAGAACATTAGATGCGCCCCATGAAAACTTTGTAGATATGTCAAAAGTTATGGACATGGCATTAACTGGAATTGTCGTCAGATTATGCTATTAGCCAACCATAAACGATGACCATGTCTTTTTGGGATCCCCAACTTGAAACCGTCTATGTAAACCAAAGTAGTATATTCTTCATTATATCCCATGAGAGAGTCAGCCGAACGGATCGTCTGGAAGAAGGTAATTCTAAAGCATCCTCCAGCCAGCTGCAGGTCGAACGCAGTGCACTCAGTTGGTGCAATACTTTGATCGATTTAAATTTGCCATCATAGCAGACCATCTGCTAGCTTTATTTGATGGAGGAGGTGCGGCCGAAGAATGTTGTAGCTCCACAAGGCAGTACCGAGGGTCAGCCTATCATCCTAGGTTTTTTAATAGTATTAGATGAAACTTTGTTTCTCTGGGGAAACTACTCAAATTGTAAATTCGGTAGTAAGACTTATTAACTAGTTGGTCCATTAAAGTATTTACCATCAAAACAATATTAATGAGCACAGATTAACCTTTGCAAAGGGAGAAAATTAGTGGCACACGGCATCATGTTTCCAATCTATCGTGAGTTCTAATGAACTATCTTCCTGAAAGTTCTCGTGAGGGGAACGCAGTCATCATTGTACTGAATTATATCATGATGAACTTACATATATACCTATATGTTTCATTGAGATTTTGCATCGCACAAAAGGGATTATCACTGATAATAAAACGTCTGGTGGAGGTACGTTCAGGAATTGCGCGTTGCGAAAGAGACGATTAATAGTAAGATAAAGAAGAGGTTCTTTACCTGTACATATTGCAGTACTGTTTTTTTTTTAAGTAATGCTTCGTTGAAACCACAACATTGTATCGTGCAAACTAAACCACTGCTTGTACCATTATGTAGGCGGACTTCTACTTCCGTAAGTTAATCTTTGTGTTCTTTTCTCTTTGAACAAGGCTAAATCAATGCAAAATCAACAGAGCAACTATGCAACTACGTCTCTATCTCATCGCAACTGTTGAACGCCCACACAAGTCAAATGTTTCCCAAAATGCGTGAAATAATTCGACACACTAAAAATATCTAGCATGTGAACATTAAATAGAAAGAAGTCATATCTTTCTTTCTCTTTGAACTTCTACATTTTTAGCCAAGTTACCATATATTCCGTCTAGTCTAATCAACAAGCGGACCGAGTTATCTGATTTTCGTTCCGAGGTTCTAGCTTGGGCGATTTTTCTTGAAACATAATTACAGTATCACAGGATACAAGTACGAAAGGGAACATAAATTTAACATTGTTATAGCCAAGTACATTTGCAAGAACCTTCCGGTTCTCTTCTGTGAACGGTTTCCCCAATATGTTTAGCTTTGAACTAAATCTCAATAATTTTTACTGTCTATGTTCAAATATTTGCCCCAATATATTACGCTCATGTGCAACAATCTGGCCGGACAGCCGATACCCATAGCTGGCACAGCAACTAATGTTCATATCCCGCAACTGTCCATCAGTAATTACTACTTTGTGTGCGTAACACGGTAACCTGTGTTACTGGTGGCACTGTAACAACTGCAAGCTGTAAACATGTTCTCATGTAAGACAAAGAACTGCGCGACTGGACGAGGTGAGTGTTTACAGGAAATGAACTGTAGTTACAGTACCAGCTATGAGAATCGGGTGGGTCGAAAACAATATATACAAGACTTTGTTATTACAAATATGTGGAATCTTACAGTTAAAATTAGGTAACGTCATTACGTATTAATGAATAATAGAGCAGAAAGAGTTGTTGGAATGATAAAAAGTTGATGTTGATGTAATGATTACCGAAAAGTCAAAAGAACATCATAGAGATTACCATATTTCAAATGTGGATATCTTGGAAATATCAATAGCTGTATGAACATTGCATTAGTTCTTTAGCTTTGACTATAACACATCAATACTAAACCTCTGCCTTACGTCATATTTTAAATATTATCCCAGGGTAGTGCATAATTCGCGTTGGATTCCAAATTGAAATAGTCATTCATAGGTGAAACCATATCCGGCTGTTGAAAAAAGAAGTAGAAAGAGATATATTAAAATAGTCAATTGTTTGATATGAAAATTTCGGTTAGACAACATTTTACTATATAAAGTGGGAACCTCGTATGAGATAAATTCATAGTATTAAAAAGAAATCTTATCAATAAGTTAAAATAATAAAACTTCTATTATCAGTTTAGTTGAGTGATAAGACTACAAAAGACTTCACAAAACTGTTGTAAAGCTTCAAAAGGCAGACTGAAGTATATTTAAACCTGATTGTAATGAACTACGTACCTTACGGTTGAATCATAAAAGAAATGAACATATATTTCTTATGGCTCTCATCCTTCATTTGGCAATTTCAATTGTATGTCATAATAGATTCTGTTTTCTCTGGTATCAAGATAAAATTACATTACCACACATAACAAAATAGGATGATGTGATCGAAAAGCAACATGAAACCCTTTTTGTTCCGATGTGATGTACATTGCCAGGCCAGAGTAGGGTTGTGGGGTGGGGGGGGGGGGGGGGCAGGTGGGTCAGTTGGCATGGTTTGCAAAATGAAAGGGAGACCCTTTGTTAAATAATATCGATATTGTTAAGAGAGTGAAGGAATATTATTTAGCCTTAATTACTATAATATAGTGAAATCCAGTCAGTCCGTAGTGGCTAAGAAATATAGTCAGTGACTAAAGTACTGAGTTATGATCTAATTAGCATATATTGCTACAGTTCTTATGCATAATGTTAGTCTACATCAATGTAAATAGGTATTCTGAGAGTGTGTCACCATTATGAGAGGAGCCTCAATGTCCTATAAGGAATTAAGGTCCACAATGGTGCAAGACCGTTTTAGTGGATTAGCAAATTTTGAACTACAAGAAAACAACCTCATTAAACAAAGCCATAGTATCAATATTGAACAAGACAAGCAACTGGGAAACAACCTTGTTGAGCAAGGCAACAAGATCAAAGTTGACAGAAAGGCAAAGTTTCTTGATTTGTTCTGTTGAAATTGATGCATTTACCAAAAGAAATATTACGGAAAGGATTTCTGAATGTAAAGAAGTGATGACCATATTTGATCTGAAATTCTGTACATACTTTCTCCTCTTATATGTAAGTACATCATGTACACCACATGTTCATCTAGATACATAAATAATATGTATTTAGCAGAGATAACAATTATACTTAATGAACAGTTTGAAATAGGGCCTACAATTCCCTTCTGGCCTGGGCCTATTACCAGCTATACGTGGCTCTGTACAGTGCTCAATGTAAGTTGACAATTTTCACGTCGTTATTTCGTCTTATTGACAGAAATCTATTAACATGATTTTACAACAAAATAAATTTACTAACTTCCAAATGCTTCATATTCATTAAATATAGAAACTATAATGATATATTAAATTTTAACAATATAGAGAGTACAGAGGTGGTTTCCTAGACTTTTTGTGAATTATTACGGGCTACATGAAATTATTTATGTCCGCTGTTCTGATTGTGTGAAATTGTTCAGGTTTTCATGAAAAACGCCACAATATGTTTACCTAGTCAATACGTCGTAAATAAAAAATATATAAATTAAAAAAACGTATTCAACATTTACATTACCGGTAGATATTCCAGCGAAATGTCATCTATTTTGCCTTTTAAGTCAGACATTGATGGCCTTGTCTCACGTGTTTGTGTCCATGCTGAAAGCATTATGCCAAATCTATAGACCAAGTTGGTGAAATAAAAAAATAAAAAAAGGTGTTGTTTCTATGATTTGGTCTTTTCATGTTATCACGACTTTTACATTTCTCTTGTGGTAATTTCACAAGACAGAAAACTGTAGTTTTCGGCAGAGAAAAGAAACATTGCAACAGCGATAGATATTTGAGTAAATCAATTTTGGTCCATCATTTGAGTTGTAAAGGGTACAATGAAAATTTACAGTATGGCAAAACTCTAGGCCGTTGTTTTACTTACGTTGATCCGGGACAAAATGGCGGGCGAGGTAATACGTTTAACCGTCTGACATTCTCTTCTATTTCATGTATGCTTTGTTGCTGATACGGAACTTCACCTGTTAGTAAATAATAGCTGACCTATTACGTGTGTCACGCCTTTAACGTCAACTTGTGAAGTGTTGTGCATTGTATTAAACATAGCTGTGTAAAATCAATTATTAATTGTTAAGTGCTAGTTAGCATAGCGATACAGAAGTGATGGTAAATGTTCAATAGTCGCCAAACTTTGCAGTACACTGTTAGCAATGAGCTGTAATGCAGCTACGTTATATTTTTTTAAAGCCTATCAATGCAAAATACGATTTTGAACTTTAATCTATCTCTCATAAATCATGAGATACTTTAGCGTCCTGTCATGCCATGCAATGCTGTTGAGCTTTGAAAAGTCTGGTAACTTGATGGTAATGTGAAAAAGTATCCCCCGAGTTTATGCCTAACTATGCGGTTAAAAAATGACTTTCTTTTGTTAGATGTTATTTTAACTTGATGCTCTACCAATTCATTAGTGGCTAATAATCTTAGTAACCTGTTGAAAACGTAAATGGCACAACTACCAAGAACGAAACAAAGCTGAGTCAATACGCTGCAACAACATCTTACGGAAAACCTCACCAAAGCTAATGAATAGTCCTATCTTTTCTAAATCATATCCGCTTAACTTGTGCAATGTTAACTAAATCAAATACATTACATAACGATTCAATGGAGGGGATTATGGTCCGTCTTTTACAATATACGGCCTAACTATCTAATTTGACTTTCAACCACTCACATACATGTTACATACTTTAATGACTCAAACATCGTGCACGATATCCTTAAGCATTGCATCAACATGGATCATATTCGAAACAGTGAATTGCTTTATAGAATCAATACTTGCCGAAAGAGAATATTTCCCAAAGTAATACCCCGAAAGACCATACGTCTGACACGATGTCGTACTGATTCATGAATATTGTTTCGGGTGGAAACCAACCAATTGGTGGATTTCTCTGGGGAAATATTAACACGTGACAGTTATCCATGTATTTCTAGAACAGCACTCATGCATTATCGCCAATGAAGTTGAAACACATCAGACGTTTAGCTTAATTGACTTAATTTAAAAGTAATACCCAATACGATCATTGCTTCACTGGTGCAAACGTTACATGGTTTTCTAATAGTTCTGGAACAATCACATGCAAATTATGCAATCGAGAAAAATGGTAAAACATATACTTTAGTGAAATTTATAATTCCAATAAATATAGATTGTACTGCTAACCGTCGTAACAGTTGTAAACTTACGTTAGAGAGTAACTTTGTCAATCTGTCAGATGAAATCGCAACTGGCCAAAAGTCGAAGAGTTTGCAGTTGTAACTGGCATCAAGAAGAATCTTCTTAGACATTAATCCGGGATGGCATAACTGTTAATTATTTTGCAAACAGAAAACAATTAGTAAAGCTCCGGTTAACGTACTTTAGGTTTTAAGAACTAGTTACTACTCAAAAGTTAGTGTTACTTTATGATATGATATGTATTATCTGTAAGTTAACAATTTGATCTTGTTTTGGCTACAGTTTACGCAGATGAGCAAGGGATATAAAATTGTTAGATTTGCCCAAATTTTGCTTCATCTTTGAAAGTGTTTCCAGCGGTTCTTTTATCTTACATTTTTTTCCAATGAAGGTAGTTACACTAACTATATACTACAAACGAGTTAAATAATTTCGACTCCAACTTGTGTATCCCCCAGTAGCATAAAAATAATATCAGCGAAAATTAGCAAACAATACAAACAAACAATTGTATGAGAGACCACCACATATTCACATACGTTTGCTTCCCCTGTGAGCAGCATCGACAATGCATTTGGTATTGTGACGAAAATAAAGCATTTTAATTACATGACCAGTAACATCTACGGCCTATGGTTTTGCTTTCAACTTGTCCGTTATCTCATTTAATTAGTTTACACAGCTGACAATATTACTAGGACATAAATGACCAGCATGGTTTAAGATCCAACATCATTTCTTTACCTTATTCATATGAATAAATTCTAGACCACTTGCGACACCTTTCGCGAAACTGACTAAATGAGCTATTGTGTTCAGTTCTCTATTTTGACCGTCACGAGTTAGGTGGTGGCTATGTGTCTCGCCGATGCCAAGAAGTGTGTCTCGGAGTGTTCCATTTTCTAAGAGCTCTTGGTATATAAAGTATGGCACTGCAAAAAAAAAAAAATCCGATATGAGTTAAGCAATTCTATATTAGTCAAAAGCAAAGTTAACATTTACTACTAAACATGCTTTCAATATGTAAAGTGTATTCGTGGTGTGCTTGTCACATTTTCGAGTATCGTGTTTTTATATTGATGATTTGATGATTTGATGATTTGATGATTTGATGATTTGATGATTTGATGATTTGATGATTTGATGATTTGATGATTTGATGATTTGATGA